>JABXJD010000790.1:0-12500 GCA_013375575.1 Percina caprodes
GACACCGTCTACCAAGAGCTTGGGTCTGGGTCTGGGTCTGGGTCTGGGTCTGGGTCTGGGTCTGTCCCAAGTTTCTTTCCTAAAAGGAAGTTTTTCCTCCCACTGTCCCACTGTTGCTTGCTCTGGAGGAAACTACTAGAACTGTTGGGTCCTTGTAAATTATAGAGTGTGGTCTAGACTCTGGTCTTGCTCTATCTGGTCTAGACCTGCTCTATCTGGTCTAGACCTGCTCTATCTGTAAAGTGTCTCGAGATAACTTGTTATGAATTGATACTATAAATAAAATTAAAATTGAATAGAATATTAATCTGAGCCTTTCAGCGGCAAAACAAGCACGTTAGTGAAGGTAAATACAAGCTGGACAATTACTATTAACTAACATTGTAGCTTGTTTCGCTGCTGCCGACTGCAGAGATCTCGCTGAATACTGGACCAATGTGAAAGATTCTTGTTCCCATCAGTCACTTAGACACAAAAAAAGAAAATGAGGGTGCAGACTGACAAAAAACGGTAGGTTAACCTTTTGTAAGGGTCTCCACGGCTTCCGTAAGAGGTGACTGTTACACTCAATTTAGGAAGACTACATTAGGTCAATTAGCTTTTTAATTTACTATAGTGGAAAAGTGGAACTTAATTCCACTTCACAATAGAGAATGTGCAAGTCTCAGTAGCATGTGATCATTGATCTTTCTATAACATGGAATTTACATAGTTTTGTATACTGGCTTATACGTTATGTAATGCTTGTTATATGTTAAGTTTTATCAGTTTTGATACTACTGTCTATATTGTCTATATTGTGCTTTTATCTCCCTTGCCACAGATTAGCTGTGTAGCTAACTCGGTACAAGGCTTGAACTGTGCATGGTAACTAAGAAACACACGAAACTAAGACCAAGAACGAGAATTATCCCGGCTTAACGGATCTTTCTGGATCTAGCTTGTCACATTGTTTGTTCTCTGAGCGACGGAGACGTCACGCCGTTACACGAGAGGAGGAAGAGAAAGACGCTGGTGAGTTAAAGTGTCAGCTGTAGATCAGCGGAGGGAGGGATGCACATAACAAAAAGAAATTCAAGATTTCATTTGAAAACATTTCATTGCATTAAGTCATCACAGATGTCTTTTCTCGCTTTCTCCGTCTCTCGCTCTCCCTGTGGCTAGTTCCAGTGGAGTCCAACTAATTACAGTGGCTATCAGGAGTGTGTGTGTGTGTGTGTGTGTGTGTGTGTGTGTGTGTGTGTGTGTGTGTGTGTGTGTGTGTGTGTGTGTGTGTGTGTGTGACTTTGGGTGTGTGCGTGACTGTGTATCCCTGCTGCTAAATTCTCATTTCAAATAGCCTATGGTGCTCTGATGGAATGCTAACACACACACACACACACACACACACACACACACACACCTGCTCATTAACTGGCTTTCCAAACCAATCAGTGTGGTGCGACAGAGGAGCTCTGTCTGAGGACACACACACACACACACACACACACACACAGAAACATAGTGTGTTTTCCTGGTTGTCTGCGTCCATACCAGAAGAAGAGACCCAGACGGAGTAACACTTAAACACACAGGGGCTGATACAGAGAGAAAACAATACAAATTGAACTTTATTTATCTTTACTAAATAAACCCAGTTTAACCCTTTGAGCCAGACCAACGTGAGCAGCCAATAACAACGTGGGCTGTTGGCGGCCAAACATATAGTTTCTCTACGTCTGGGAAGACCTTGAGGTTTATTTCGCTATTGCTCGGTTTCGCAACGTGAGCAATATTAAAATGAAGTAAATTAAAAGTAAAAGGAGACATTTCTGTAGTTGACCAGTTTCGCTCCAGAGACGGACTGAGGGCCTTCTCGTACGGACCCCGCCGACCCAATTTCCCGCTTGAGAGCAACCAACTTTAACTTTTTTGGTAGGAAACAGGAAACGGACCTGTAACCGTGTACATGACTTTAAGAAAAATGACCTATGATCTTGTTTTTGTGGATAGGAAAGTCCCCTGCAGAGACAGGTGTCTGTCCAATGGAGATACAACTCACATATAGAGAGAAATGGAAGAAAATCTGTTTTTCTGTGTGTCTTTCTCTCTCTCCATCTTAAAGCCTGAGGGCGACAGGAAGAGTACACAGTCGAGTCAGGGTTATATTCCAGCAGAGTTACGCCTGAGAAACACACAGATGGCTTAAGTCCTACATCCTCTGAGATATCTGACTTTTTATCTACTTTTTACAAAATATGTTGTAAAAGTAGGCCCGCGAAACAGCAACAGGGTTAGACTTAGAAGAAGAATACAGTATAGAGAGAAAAGAAAAAGACAGTATAAAGATAACAATATAGTAACAATAATGATAACAATAAAACATTTGGCTATAAAAGAGATTTACCATAAATTATCAGTCAAGTGTCGAGTTGAGTGTCCAGGTATTTATGAGTCCAGGTGTGTATGTAAAGTGAGTCCAGGTGTGTATGTAAGGTGAGTCCAGGTGTGTATGTAATGTGAGTCCAGGTGTGTATGTGTATGTAATGTGAGTCCAGGTGTGTATGTGTATGTAAAGTGAGTCCAGGTGTGTATGTAAGGGTGTGTATGTGTATGTAATGTGAGTCCAGGTGTGTATGTGTATGTAAAGTGAGTCCAGGTGTGTATGTAAGGGTGTGTATGTGTATGTAATGTGAGTCCAGGTGTGTATGTGTATGTAAGGTGAGTCCAGGTGTGTATGTAAGGGTGTGTATGTGTATGTAATGTGAGTCCAGGTGTGTATGTGTATGTAAGGTGAGTCAGGTGTGTATGTGAGTCCAGGTGTATGTGTATGGGTGAGTCCAGGTGTGTATGTGTATGTAATAACATATGAATGATGGTGGTTGAATAACGGTAAAGAAAGTTTAAAAAATGTAATTGCAAATAGAAATAAAAAAACCTTCAGAAAAATCAAAAATCAAATTATCTGCAGAACTAAATCATATTTTTGAATGTATGACACATACTTTAACAGGATGTTGATTTATGGGCTCATTGTTTATCGTGTTGACCAATAAGAGTCTTTGAATGTATAATAATGAAACCAACAACTTTATCACATCTTACCTGACGTAGTAGGAAATGATTAGTTTTACCTGCTAAAAACTGTGACCTGCAGAGAATTAGGTTTTCAAACGCACCTTTCCAGCCACCCCCAACCCCAGAGAGAGAGGGATGGATGAAAGAAGATAAATGTTAAGGAAGAGAGAGAGGAAGGAACAGACAGAAAGAAGGTAGAGAGAGGGAATCTTTAATTAGAGACAGATGACTTTGCCACGCCTCAGAAGGCTGGAATTACACTGCAGGCTATGAGGCGAGGCTAATTTCACATGTAATTGTTGCTGCAATCCTCGCTGTGCTGCTAACGCTACCAACCTCCCTCCATCCAGAGAGAGAGAGAGGGGGGGGGGGAGAGGAGAGAGAAATTGGAGGAAGAATGCATAAACGATTGGAAGAAAGAAGTAATTTGTTGCTGCAAACGTCTGTGTGCTGAGTACACCGTCAGCTCTCTTACTGTAAAACCTGAAGAAAGGAAGACAAGAAGAGGGGGACAAGGGATGGAAGACAAAGGGAAAGAAGGAAAAACAAAAGGAAAACAGAAAAAAGGAATGGAAGGGAAGTGAAGATATGGGAAATTAAAAGGGTGAAACAAGGATTTTAAGAAAAGGCAAAGTAAGTAGGAATGAAACAAGGATGCAAGGAAAGCTGTAGTGAAGAAATAAAGGAAGTGACAAAAATGAACGAAAGAACATGGGAAGGAAGAAAGAAAGAAAAACAAAATTTGGAATTATAGAAGGAAGGGATAAAAAAGACAGATGCAAGGAAAGAGAGGAAATGGTGAAAGGATGAGAAGGACTTAAAACATGGAAGATAGGAATGAAAGAGAAAATATGTAAAGAGAAGAGGGATTAAAGGGATGAAGAATGAAAATAAGGAACCAAAGAGGAAAATAAAGAAAGGAAAGAAATATATGGAAGATCAAAAGAAGAAAGCAAAGATTGAAGGGATGAAAGAAGGAAGAAAAGGAACAGGGAATGAGAAAAAGGAGGCAAGGAATGAACAGGGGAAGGCATAAGGAAAAAATCAAGGAATGAAATAAGGAAGTAAAGAGGCAGATTGAAAGGAGAAAGCAAGGATTGAAGGGATGAAAGAAGGAAGGAAATGAACAAGGGAAGGCAAGAGGAAATTAAAAGAGGGAAATAAGGAATTTAAAATGGCAGAAAGCAATGAATGAAGGGATGAGGACATGAGAGAAGAGGAAGGATGGCCAAAGAGTGAAAGAAGGAGCAGGGAAAGAAGAATGGAGGAAAGCAGTAGTGACCCTACAGTCACGACAGCGACACACACTCGCTTGATGGGTGCTCATGGGCGTGCCTAGCCTACTCCTGGTTGCTTGGCAACAGTAAACCGAAATTTTCTGGCGCTACCTTCAAGTCACTTCAGAGGTATCGTCAAGTCACAATAACGATGCTTTTGGATTTAAAAGTACTTATTTCTCGATAAAAGTAACAAAATATACGATATATGTATCAGATATATGCAGAAATACGATGTCCTGAAGCGTTTTCCCACATCTTATTATCAATTATATTCTTCGACTCGAGCAACCACTGACGTGCTGTGCGTCACGCTGCCTTCACTCCGATTGGCCGCTTTGTCGCATCGCTCGGCATTTGCGAAAAATAGTCTTCTGGTCTATTTTGGCCCCGCCTTCCTCCCATTGAAAATGAATGGTAGCCTGTTGCTTTGCCTGTGTAGAGACGCAGAAAGAAAAAAGTAGTCATGACCCCGTCGTGGAGGGAAGGAATGAGAGGCAATGTATGCGTAACTAAAAAGATAAATGTTCCTACGTATAACCCCCGCAATGGAGGAATGTGTGACCTCTGAACGCTTACAGAGAGAAGGAAATAGACAGAAAGAGAAGGAAAGAAAGATGGAGAGAGAAGGTAGAATGGAAGGAAAAAATCTGTCTTCACCCTTTAAAAAAAAAAAAAAAAAACACTTTGAAACTGCAAAAATCTCTCCTTATCCTACAAAAGAAACTTCCTGCAGCTCAGGAAAATCTCTGTGTCTCTCTCATACACACACACACACACACACACACACACACACACACACACACACTTTCTTTGTAGACTGATATTCCCTTTTCTTCTCTCCAGAGACGTGCATAGCTCTGCCTCGCTGTGTCTGGTGTGTGTATGCCTAACTGTGTGTACAGTGTGTATGTGTAAGTGTGTGTAGTACTGTCTGTGTGTGTGTATGTCTAACTGTGTGTACAGTGTGTATGTGTAAGTGTGTGTAGTACTGTCTGTGTGTGTGCAGGATGTGTTGAGTCGAGCGCTTCCTGGGTCAGACGTCCTGATCTCGCGTTTTGTCGTCTGTCGCAGCTTGTTATACAAGCATGAGAGAGCTGAAGTCCTCCGGGAGAGAGAGAGAGTGTGTGTGTGTGTGTGTGTGTGTGTGTGTGTGTGTGTGTGTGTGTGTGTGTGTGTGTGTGTGTGTGTGTGTGTATTTTTACTTTTATATTTTTTCATTCTCATGTTGTGTGCGTACAAATGGTTGTGTATGCTGTGTGAGTTCTGCATGTTTGTGTGACGTAATGTATCACCGAGACCAGGGGACATGTCAGGGGACAAGTCAGGGGACATGTTAGGGGACAAGTCAGGGGACAAGTCCCACTTTTTAGACTTTTGTCCCAACAAGTCAAGCAACAGTTGAGCTTATTTATCAGTAATTGTAATAAAGCGTCCGCTGAGTCTTAAAGGGTCGGCGATAAAGGTGCAACGTTTAGTGAATAAACTACTTCACATTGTTTTTGGTATAGTTTTTGGTTTTTATTGTCTGCATCTTTAAAATGGATGTCAGTGTGTACGTTTCCTTGTTGTACTATGTGCTTTAGTAATACTACATGCCGCTATGGTCGTGCTAATAAAGCCTCTTTGAATTTGAATGTGAATTTTAATTTGAATTATAGGAATTATTATTATAAATACAGAGGATAGCTTTCACTTTTATCCTTTTTCTTTCTTCCTTGCTGTGGTTGGCCTTGTTGTGTACATCACTTGTGTATCTAAAGCCCTTCCACAGCTTCAGTTTTTACATTTTGGGAGCACATCATGTGTTCCTGTCCGAGGTAATACATTAGCGTTGTTATAGAAATCTGTATTTGTGAGCTTTTCTAGTCAGCGTGTGTGTGTTTGTGCGTTTACGTGTGCAGATGCAGTTAGTGTGTTTTTGTCTTCTAAGTTATGGGTGTATGTTACATATCTCTATATGTATATATCTATATATCTCGATTTAATCTTTGAGAGCAGAATAAATACTTGTTGGCGTGTGTGTGTGTGTGTGTGTGTGTGTGTGTGTGTGTGTGTGTGTGTGTGTGTGTGTGTACATCATCATACCTTGGTGTGTTCAATTTCGCACCTCTGTCAGTTTGTGTGTGTCTGCACTTTCTCAAATGTTCTTGTGTCTTTGTTAACGCTTTCAGCTGTCTGTGTGTCTTGAGTGTTTGCTGTCTCTCTCTGTGTGTGTGTGTGTGTGTGTGTGTGTGTGTGTGTGTGTGTGTGTGTGTGTGTGTGGATTATGTGTCCTGTGGGAGGCTGTTTCCTGTGCGTTTGTTCTGTCAGTCTTGATAAAGTCGGGGATATATCTGCTTTAGAACAAAGAGACACGACTCAGCAGCATCTCGCCAACTTCTCTCTCTCTCCTTTTTCTGTATCTCTTCTCTCTTGAGACTCCCTCAGCTTCCCAGGAACGTTGTCTGAATGACACACACACACACACACACACAGGGATGAGCAGGAATCTCGTACAGAAATAAAAGTAGAGTTTGACGACAAGCGTGGAGACAATGTCGGGCCAAGGTTGGCTGTAAACATGTTTGCATATTTTTCTTTCAAAACAACAAGCGACGGCTCGTCACAATAAACCATGAACGTCTGTGACAGAATTAATACCAACCTGACTTTTATTTGTAAAGTTTTCCACCAAAATAGGACTTTAGGATTTTATTTTGTTAAGTGAGTCCTGGACTTAATGTAAATCTTAAAGGTCCCATGATATGGTGCTTTTTGGATGCTTTTATATAGACCTTAGTGGTCCCCTATTACTGTATCTGAAGTCTCTTTTATATAGACCTTAGTGGTCCCCTAAAACTGTATCTGAAGTCTCTTTTATATAGACCTTAGTGGTCCCTAATACTGTATCTGAAGTCTCTTTTATATAGACCTTAGTGGTCCCCTAATACTGTATCTGAAGTCTCTTTTATATAGACCTTAGTGGTCCGCTAATACTGTATCTGAAGTCTCTTTATATAGACCTTAGTGGTCCCCTAATACTGTATCTGAAGTCTCTTTATATAGACCTTAGTGGTCCCTAATACTGTATCTGAAGTCTCTTTATATAGACCTTAGTGGTCCCTAATACTGTATCTGAAGTCTCTTTTATATAGACCTTAGTGGTCCCCTAATACTGTATCTGAAGTCTCTTTTATATAGACCTTAGTGGTCCCTAATACTGTATCTGAAGTCTCTTTTATATAGACCTTAGTGGTCCCTAATACTGTATCTGAAGTCTCTTTTATATAGACCTTAGTGGTCCCCTAATACTGTATCTGAAGTCTCTTTATATAGACCTTAGTGGTCCCTAATACTGTATCTGAAGTCTCTTTTATATAGACCTTAGTGGTCCCCTAATACTGTATCTGAAGTCTCTTTTATATAGACCTTAGTGGTCCCTAATACTGTATCTGAAGTCTCTTTTATATAGACCTTAGTGGTCCCTAATACTGTATCTGAAGTCTCTTTTATATAGACCTTAGTGGTCCCTAATACTGTATCTGAAGTCTCTTTTATATAGACCTTAGTGGTCCCCTAATACTGTATCTGAGGTCTCTTTTATATAGACCTTAGTGGTCCCTAATACTGTATCTGAAGTCTCTTTTATATAGACCTTAGTGGTCCCCTAATACTGTATCTGAGGTCTCTTTTATATAGACCTTAGTGGTCCCTAATACTGTATCTGAAGTCTCTTTTATTTAGACCTTAGTGGTCCCTAATACTGTATCTGAAGTCTCTTTTATTTAGACCTTAGTGGTCCCTAATACTGGAAGGAAAGACATTTGAAACATTTGTTGGACATCAAAGATTCACACAATGAGTTTTGGTGTAAAACCATGAATGTAAACAACTATTTTTTTTAAAAAAGAAGAAGAAAAAGAAACTTCAAACAGTACCTTTTATTTTGAAAGAGTGCTTGTTTTTCAACCAAATTCCATCTTTGATATCACTATAGATGATATCAAATATACACCAAAAGCTTTTATACTCGTGTTGCTTAATATTTACTTGTCAGAGTCGCAAGTACCTTAAAGCTCTGTTGTTATTACGACTTTATGCTTTTAAATATATAAAAATGATGAATAACTTTTACATTTAGATGTACTTTTACTCATTTACTTTTTGTCTGGGTTCAAGTTTGAACCTAAAGGGAAATTCAGGAGTCTATAACAAGAAACATAACAAGCGTTAAGTTACATAGTTATAGAAAAATCAACAAGCATCTGCAGTTAAAGGTGCAGAAAGACAGCAGGAGGGAAACGAATAGAGCCCAGACCAGCGTATTAATCATTTACAGGAGCAGTAAAACGGTGTTTCTCAAGGTTTCTGGATCACGGTTGACACCTTGTCTTAAAGTGTTAGGAGACTCGTGCACACTGCAGATTTTCTTTTACCTGACTTTATTTCCTGTGACGGTTTGTGTAAGTGTGTGTCGTGAGAATAATATTTAATGTCATCTCAAGGGAAAGCCTCCTGTTTTTAAAACGTGTGTGTGTGTGTGTTTTGTGTGCGTTTGTAAGATAGCGACTCACGACAACACACACAATGTTGCAGTTGCAAAGTGACTGGGAGCTCTGATGCACAATTAATGTGTGTGTGTGTGTGTGTGTGTGTGTGTGTGTGTGTGTGTGTGTGTGTGTGTGTGTGTGTGTGTGTGTGTGTGTCTCCATTCATCACCCTGCTCTCTGTTTTGACCTTGGCACCTTCTTCATTAGAATAAAGATTGTCTGTCGTTTAGGCTACATGGCCGGTCATCTGGACACACACACACACACACACACACACACACACACACACACACACACACACTGAGAGCCATGCTATTACATTTCTGTCATTGTAATGGGATGGAGAGAGAAGGAGGAGAGGAAAAAAAATAAAAGAGGACATCAACGATCAAATGAGAGCGTGGTGATAAGAGCTGACGTCTCCAGCTCGGTTTGGTCCACTTCCTCTTGCACGACCACATTCTCATTGTGGTCATAAGACCGTCTGTCCGCCACAGCATTGGTTCCCGAGCTTTAGTTTGCTATGATACCAAACATCTGCCGAAGTATAAAATGTCTGTGGTGGGAACATGTTGGAGAGCTTCTTCTGGAGGACAGATATCTACGCTCCAGCAGCATTCATTTGGCCTTCGTTGTTGTTCAGCGCTTGTACGTGTCGTATGTCTCGGCTGGTTGGTCTTTGTGCTTTTTGTCCCGCCCCTCCTCCACTGTGATTGGGCAGCTGGGTAAAAAGTGACAGTAACAGCAGCTTCTTACCCAAAGTTGAATATTCTTCATCTCTCAGCAAGCAGAAAAAAACCTTCAAGCTTGCAGCACAGTGTTTGTAGCATCGTGTGAATATGCCATTTTATTTTATTTTATTTTACCATGCATGTATAACACGGACACAGCGCTACAGGTGGCGCCACGTACATTTCTGTGAGAGGTGCTCACTGGCCGGCTACTTCCTGTTTTGCTCTCCGGTAACTCGAATGGACCTTAAATGATTTACCCGTGCAGCTCTTCTAGACGTTCCACATGTCATCTGACCGAATAAGTCAAATTCTGATAGTCAAAAACACTGATCCAGTGATACACAGACCTGTCTTTCGCCATGTAAGTCTAAAGGAAAAGGTATTTTTGGGCCACAGGGCATCATGTGACGAACACGGAAGTTGTAATTTCACCGTTTGGCCACTTCCTCTGGGTCTGGATCAGGCAGCACCCCCTTTGCAAAGCATTTAAAAAGTATAGTGGTCTCAGATAAAGTCCTGGTTCTCTCTGCAAGTCAACAAAGATCATCAGCCTCCACGGACTTTTGATTTTCTTGTTAACTCCATGCAATCACACAAACGCAGACACACAAACGCACACACACGCACAGACACATACACACACGCACAGACACACACACGCACGCACGCACACACAGACACACACACAAACACGCACACAGACACACAAACACGCACACAGACACACACACAAACACACACACGCAGACACACAGTCACACGCACACACACGCGTAGTGGCGGAAGCCAACAACAGAGGCAGTGTTGTTAAGCAACACCTGCCCAGTCCAGTAACTTAGTTGTTAACACACACACATACACACACACACACACATACACACACACACACACACACACACATACATACACACACACACACACACACATACAGACACCACCAAGATGATTAGTAAATTGACTCAGTCGACACAATGAGCAACGAAGGATCTCTCTGTCTCCCTCTTATTAATTTTAAACTCAGCGAGGCTTTATTATAATTTAAAGACATTTAAATAAAAAGAACCTGTTCCCAGAGACAACATGCAGCATAACAAACACAATAATTACAATAACTAACTTTTATTGATTTTTAATATCACTTTGAGTTGTTTTCAGTCTTGTCTGCGCGACTGGAAAAAAAAGTTAGGAACAATATCACACACACACACACACCCACAAACACTGCAAAAAAATTGCCTGTACATACCAGTGCTTTCTCTCTCCCCCCTCTCTCTCTCTCTCCCTTCTTTCTCTCTCCCCCTCTCAGTATAAAGCCGCTCTTTGTTCACACACTGAATAGTGAGATCCATCCAGCTTCCTATGGGGTCAGCTACACACACAAACACATTTGTACTTGCATTTGCACTCATTGACACAATTCATTCACCGGCCTCTGACCCTAAACTAATACTAATCCCACCCTTAAAACTCGGCGCTAACCCCCAAACAGCCTTTTGTGGAAGCTACTAAATGAATCAACGTAAATTATCGACTTGTAATATTTGTATTTGACATGCTGCGATCATCTAGAACCGTGTCTCTGAGGACTGAACTACAACATCGCGGTTCCCCCGCGGCCGTGGAGGGATATCACAGCGTGATGCGGCCTTTCGCTCGCACTCATTCTCTGGCAAAACACAGCTGACTGCGCATAAAAGACAAATAACGAGTAGAGATTTGATCAGAGATAGCGTGGAAGCGAAACATCTGGGTGTTTTACCGGATATCAAGATAGAAGCGGCAGTCACGCCAACCCTCGCTCTGTTCAAATATTTCTGGAATTCCTCTCCGCTCTCCTTTTTTTTACTCTTGTTCTTCTGCTCGTATTGTTTCTTCTGCCACGCTCTTGCCAGGAGAGAATTCCCAGGGTTCTTAGAGGGTCAAAGGTCACCTGGCATGAACGTTTAGCGGCATCCCACAGCCTGTGTGACTCAACCTCCTCGCTGCCAGCACTCACACACACACACACACACACACACACACACACACACACACACACACACACACACTCTCTATCTTCATCTGCAACAATATTTAGCCGATAAAACTCTGGAAAAATGCAATTTGAACACAAATAATTCAAATTTAGCGAATAAAATCAAAGTCGGTTGACACACACACACACACACACACACACACACACACACAAGTGATGCCAAAATCTCCCTGATACTCCTGCTGCCATCTTGTTGTATTGCAGCAACGTCTACGCTGTAGTGAGGGGCCGGTGGAGCCGCCGTGTCAAAGTCCCGTCCACACGCCCGCCGAACCAATCGCGAGTCAATCCCAGCTGTCAATCATGATGTTTCACCCAGTTTTTATAGCATCAGATAACTAATAAAAACCAAACTGATCAGAAAAAAGTCATCAGCGTAATCAGAACTACCTGAAATGACAGAAACCATCTTTGCAGAGCAGTTATTGGACTTCATGTCCCATTCACTAGCCTAAAGGGGGCGGGGTTTATGACCTACAATACAGCCAGCCGTGGGGTGGGGGGGTGGGGGGGTTGGCTTTACTTTACAGTCAATGCATCAAGCTGTGGTTCTGACTGGCAGAGGAGCTAAACATGTAGTTAGTCCTGAGGGTGGTGCGAGAGAACAGTTCACAGGGTCAGTAGGGCGCTTTCACACCTACAGCTCAGTAGACTCGGGGCGATTCGTGGGTGAAGCTACATTGCTAACCCATGCTAACCCATGCTAACCCATGCTAACCCTAACAGTTTTCATTTGGGTCGGTTTGCGTTCACACTGCTCGTTGTCAAACGCACCAAATGGGGCGTCTTATAGCTCACTCTGTTAGTGCCCCCCATGTTGGTCGAGTCCTGCAGCGGCCCGGGTTCGATTCCAGCCTGCGGCCCT
>JABXJD010000790.1:17500-37500 GCA_013375575.1 Percina caprodes
AGGACTTCGAGAGGAGGAGAGAAGGATAGAAACAAGGTTAAAGAAGAGAGACAGAAACATTGCGATCCCAAGACAAAGAGAAGAGACGTGGAGGACGAAGACGAACATGCGTCCTTATCACTTCCCTTCTGAACTTTAGTTGCCACGCCGACGAAATCGTTCCGTTACGCAGCCTCCGACAAACTTCTCTCATTTGGCGGATAAGATGAATCTGCGAGAAGAGGGAAAGATGTGAAGGGGGGTAATGTTCAAAATGCATTAAATGTTTTTCATGTATGACTGCATTTTTGCTGACATTTCAGCTCCGTGCTCATTAATATGGAGACCAAATTAAACTTGTGATTGCTTGTTGATTTTCTCCCCCCCCCATCCCTGCTTTCCCTTCCTCTCCCCCATTCCCTCTCCTCTGTTTCGTCAAGCGTTCATCCCTCGTTTCTCTGTGTTTTTACAAAGCTCTGACATTTTATTTTTGTTTTCAAGAGCCAAATTCATAGTGAGATATATATATATATATATATATATATATATATATATATATATATATATATATATATATATATATATATATATGAATTTCTTTAATGATGATGTTGGGTTTAAAGTAAAAGTGTAAAGTGTAAAAAGTGTTTAGTGTCTCTGTTACTTAAAGTAAGCTAAGAAATGTCCATGAAGAGTTGCCGTGAAACGATACAGGCGACAAAATATGTAACGAAACGTGTTTTAACATGTTAAAATGCTATAAAATTGAATAAGACGCCCCAAAATTAATGAAAGTAGAGATTTGTACTTGGCAAAGAGCGTTGTGTGGAATCAATCATGTTATTTTGGGGAATTAAAAAGAACATTGATATAGGACAACATGAGGACAACATGAGGACAACATGAGGACAACATGAGGACAACATGGGGACAACATGAAGACAACATGAAGACAACATGAGGGCAACATGAGGACAACATGAGGGCAACATGAGGGCAACATGAGGGTTAACTGATAAGCGGGCCAGATCACAATATGCGAGGGGCCGGATTTGGCCCGCGGGCCTTGAGTTTGACCCCTTCCTTTTGCCTCGCCTCTCTGTCTCTCGCGATCGCTCATGAATTCCAGAAAGTACTGTCTTGCCTCCCAATAAACGGGGGAAAACGTCCCTCCACGTTCACGGTGTCCTCCCCTTTACGGTGCTTTACAGACAGCCAGAGACTCTCCGTCTCCCGTAAGCCTGAAGCCTGCAGACACACACACCTAACACACACACACCTAACACACACACACCTAACACACACACCTACCACTAAAGCCTCAGAGATGCACTTCCATGCATTGTTCTCCTTATTAAAGTGTCGTTAGCTTGTTAACCCTTGTGCTGTCTTCCCGCCGACTGAGTCAAAATTTAAAACCTTTTATCAAGGTTGTGGTCGTCTTTTTCAACCCTTTTGTGTCTTTCCACCAATGATTTTGTCACTTTTTCAACGTTGGTTGAGTATTTCTGAGCCTTTTGAAATTTCCGTGGGTGTTTCCCCAAATTTTTAAAGCTTTTTCTTTTACATTTGTCACTTTTTTTTTTGACATTTTTGAAACTTTTTTCGACATCTTTTCGCATTTTTGCCACTTTATTTGACATTTGTTCACATTTTAGTCACTTTTATTGACATTTATCTTTCTTTTTTTTTAAATGTTCTTTTACCAAATGTTCTTTCTCCAGATCCTATAGAATTGACAAAAAACACCCAAATTCAATTAAAGTAGTGAACTGATTATTAATTTAATGTAAGAGGTGCGTTGTTGGGAATGATCCACGTTACTTTTTTGGACAATTAGTTTGAAAGAAACCCAAATTCTGATATAGAAACTTTTTGGAAAGGGGTCAAATTAGACCCGAAGACACCAGGAAGGTTACCGGGTACAGCGGAGCCGAAAACAACTCGGTGTAACAGCAAATGTGATTGGCTGACGCTTTCTCACAGGTGTCTTCTGAGCAGTGATGGGGGGTGTAATGTAATGTAATGTATTCTTTATTAGTCCCACAAGAGGAAATTACAATTTACACTCTGTCGTTAATACACACATTACACACTGGCCTGAATTGCCCGAGCAGTTGGGGGTTCGGTGCCTTGCTCAAGAGCACCTTGGCAGTGCCCAAGCTACCAGCTGGTCCATATGGGGACTTGAACCTGCGACCCTCCGGTTCTCAACCCAACTCCCTACAGGCTGAGTTACTGCTAGCATTTTGTCCAGTTCACATTGTATGGCAGACTGTCAGTGTGACTAAGTACATTTACTCAAGTTCTGTACTTCTGTAGTCCAAATGTTGAGGTACTTGTACTTTACTCGAGTTTTTTCTTTTCACGCCACTTTCTACTTCTACTCCACTACATTTCAGAGGGAAATATTCTACTTTGTACTTTACTACAATAGCTTTAGTTACTAGTTACTTTACACGTCACGATTCCTGCGCACAGAACACATGTAGTTCATAAAGCTGATGTTTTATTATAAAGTAACCATAGCAACAATATAACGGCCTACAGGTCCAGCGGACATGATGAGACCATAAAACACAACTGTTTGGGTCCTTTACACTTTCTACAATCGTAGGAGAGGTCTTTACTTTTAATACTTTAACTACATTTCCCTGATGATACTTACAGACTTTTACTGAAGTAACATTTTCAATGCGGGACTTTAACTTGTAACTTTTACCTGTATTGTTAGTGTGGTATTAGTACTTTTACTGAAGTGAGGGATCTGAGTGCTTCTTGCTCCGCTGCTGACCGTCTCTCTTTCCTCTCTATTTACGTACTGTATTTTTCTCTCTTTCGTTCTTCCTCACACACACAATCTCTCTTTGTCTTCCCTCCCTTCTCTTCCCTCCGTCCTCAGGCCTGTGTATCTCAGTCCACCCTTGCATGGAGATTGACTAGAGGCATGAATACATCACAACTAGCCATCCGTGCATGCTCCCCCCTCCCTCCATCCTCCCTTTCCTCACACCATCCCTCCATCCCCCACACTCCACCGTCCCATTTCTCAAAGATCCCTCTCTCAGCACTTATCTCAAAGTTCGGATCTCATGCATTTTAATCGCCACGTCTATCTTCCTTTTCTCCCTCTCTCTCCCTGTTTTTCTTTGACTTTGGATCAGTGGCATCCTTCAAACAACAACAACAACAGCAGCAGAACAACCCCCCACCCCCTTTTTAAATCAATATTTGCCATCAGCGAATAAATCGTATAATTTCCTGACTGTTAGACGAGTGCGACACCGACATATTTACCTTCCACTCGTCTCTTTTTTCTCGCTGTCGATCCCCCCCCCCATTCTCGCAGCGTGGCTATTAGCTAAGTGAAGGGGATGGATGGCCGCGACGCGCCGAGCGATAGCATCTCCATCAGAATCGGCGACATTGAAAAATGGCCGCCGCCTCTCTGATGACAGCACAGCAAAAAAAAAAACACACACATACACACACAGTTACACTCACACACAGATTCAGAGAAGAGACATTTAAATATTCAAATGGGTCTGGCGGTAATGATAAACGACAAGGGAAAAGTAGAATCAAGTAGCTATCGATGCAGAAAATGAAAAGAGGAGAAAGAGAAAGGAGTGGAAGAGGAGGACGGGGAGGAGGGAAATTAAGCAACAAAAAAATGATGGAAGCATCGAAGGAGAGTTACGCTAACAGCTCAAAGAGGGACGAGAGAGAAGAGATAGATGGAGAGTGATGGAGAAAAAGATGGACGCTTTAAGTAAATAGAAGAGGAAGTGTTACAGAAAGGAGTGTTGAAAAATGGAGGGAGTGCTGGAAGTGAACAGACAAGGACAAAAAGAGAGCTACAAGGGACTCAAAAGATAAAAAAGGAAGAGAGAGAGAGAGAGAGAGAGAGAGAGAGAGAAGGGCAGGGCAGTGGAGGAGGATGACAGAAGATGTAAAACGTTGAATTTGAATATTTTAAAGATGAGGCACATGAGAAAAAGTTGTTAAGTGAAAAGGAGGGACTGGTTGAAGCCAAAAGAAGAGCGAGGAAGGAGGGTAAGGACATGGAAATAGACCAAAAATAAAGGGATGGAAGGTGCGAAAAGAGGAGAAAGAGAAAAGAGTGAGAGGAAGCATCAAAGGAGAGTTACGCTCACAACTGAATAGAGGGAAGAGAGAGAGTGATTGAGATAAAGATGGACGCCTTAAATGAATAGAAGAGGAAGTGTTACAGTAAAGACAAAGTGTTGAAAAATGGAGAGTGCGCTGGAAGTGAACAGACCAGGACAAAAAGAGAGAGCTACAAAAGATAAAGGGACTCACAAGATTAAAAAAAAGGAAAGGAGAGAGCGATACAGAGAGAAAGGACGACTGGATAGAGGATGACAGCAGATGTAAAACGCTGAATTGGACTGTGTTAAAGAGGAAGAACATGAGTAAAACGTTGTTTAGTAGGAAGGAGGACATGAAAAAATGGAACGACGGAAGGCGTGAAAGGAGGGAGAGGAAACAAAGGTCATGACGAAATGAGTTCAGACTGAAAGATGAAAGACAGACAGGGTTGAAGGAAGTTAAGGACAGATTGAATGAATGAAATGAGAAAGTAAGAACCAATAAATGATGAGTGCAGCATTAGAGAGCGGCAACACTGTAACGGAAAGATGAGAAATACCAAACAGAGAGAAGGTCAGGGAAGAATTTGTCCTTCTCTTTCTTACAGTGTTTGGCATGTGAGCGGACAACGGTGCTGTCCTTTCATTGAATAAAACAAAGTTAGTTGTCTCTTATGCATCGGTTTATTATGTACAGTAAGCTCACTTAAAATCCTCTGATCTCATCAAATGTGCCATTTCGTACCAAGACGCAGACCTGCTTTTTAGCGTGTTTATCAACGCCTCCATTGACTTACATTACCGTGTGAATTTAGGCCGTAGCGAGTAGTACTAAAGGACGAAAAAATGGATGGGTACAACACAGGACTGTAACCCAGGAGACCGGGGATCGTGTCCTGCGTGTCACGTTTCCTAAACTCAACCGTCACCTTCTTCTTGCAATAACACAGCAAGTGGCTTGTATGTGTACGCCCGGTGTTACAACGTAGACAAACACGCGGATAGCTCAGAACGCGTCCAGATAACACACCACTTGGCTTAAAGGTCCCATGACATGGTGCTTTTCGGATGCTTCTATATAGACCTTAGTGGTCCCCTAATACTGTATCGGAAGTTTCTTTTATATAGACCTTAGTGGTCCCCTAATACTGTATCGGAAGTTTCTTTTATAAAGACCTTAGTGGTCCCCTAATACTGTATTTGAAGTTTCTTTTATATAGACCTTAGTGGTCCCTAATACTGTATCTGAAGTCTCTTTTATATAGACCTTAGTGGTCCCTAATACTGTATCTGAAGTCTCTTTTATATAGACCTTAGTGGTCCCCTAATACTGTATCTGAAGTCTCCTTTATATAGACCTTAGTGGTCCCCTAATACTGTATCTGAAGTCTCTTTATATAGACCTTAGTGGTCCCTGATACTGTATCGGAAGTTTCTTTTATATAGACCTTAGTGGTCCCTAATACTGTATCTGAAGTCTCTTTTATATAGACCTTAGTGGTCCCTAATACTGTATCTGAAGTCTCTTTTATATAGACCTTAGTGGTCCCCTAATACTGTATCTGAAGTCTCTTTTATATAGACCTTAGTGGTCCCCTAATACTGTATCTGAAGTCTCTTTTATAGACCTTAGTGGTCCCCTAATACTTAAAGGGGAGATAACCTTCCAGATCGGCCCATCTGAGCTTTCATTTTCTCAAAGGCAGAGCAGGAAACCCAGGGCTCGGTTCACACCTATCACCATGTCTAGCCACTGGACACTCATTTTAGACATTTATTTACTATTTTATTCTTTTATTCCTATATTACGCTACTTTTGTGAAGCCAAGCGTTTTGTAAACTCATTTGAATCCCCAAAACAATTGAGTGTAGGTGTTCACAGAAAGCTGAGTTTGTTCTGAACATTTCGATATGAAACACACGACAATCAGGTTGTATGCAAATATCCATAAAATGTGAATTTACAAAGAAATGTAAAAAGGCCCTTAGATCTTAAAGACTTAGTGACAATTAAAAAGGAGGCCTACATACAGTATTTCATGAATAAAAAGTGTTGTGTCGCCTTCTTTGCTTCCCCGACGACAGCGCTCCAACAAAGGCAGAAACCAGAAGGCGAGACAATATTCAGCAACGCTTTGGTGGAACAAAATTTCTTTAAAATGTTTCCAGAAAGGACTCGGCAGTCTGCCGCTGCGTTTGATTCCCGCGCGCCTGCGAAGCTGCCACAGCTTTACCTCTTTTAAAGCCGTCAAAGCAGCGAGTGAAACGTGCCGAAGACTCCCGACGAACGCCTCAAACATTTCATCATGAGATGAGCTGCAAACAACAGCCGTGCAAAACAACTGAAAGATATCAAACACTCCCCACCTGTAAGCTTCCTCAGACTTCCTCCTACGTGGAGGACGGCAGCGGCTTCCAGAGGAGACGGCCTGGAAAACGTATCAAAACACATCCAAAGAAAATGTCAACCATGTCTCCTACCAAAATAAAATGCACTTTTTGGGTCTCATGCTTTTTGTAGCAAGGGCGAAATGGCATGCTCCATTTACAGCAGATAAATGCATGTTTCATGCCATTTTATAATAGAACGCCTAAAAACATGGGTGCCTGGGTGGCCTGAGGGTAGAGCGAGCACCCATATAACGAGGCTCAGTCCTACATGCAGAGGTTGCGGGTTCAGTTCTGGCTCTTTTCTTTTGTCATTACCCCTCTCTCCCCCCTTTTACGTCTAAGCTGTCCTGTCAAAAAAGGCCTAAATGCCACAAAAAAATTCAGAATGACGAAAAGTCTGTACATCATTTGGGAAGAACCTGATATTCGCAGGGGAAAAAAGGGATAATTCTGTAAAGACATCGTCCTGTTTTGTATGTAATTGTTCTCCAACTGTTTTTATCATTCTGAAACAGCCAGAACACAACAAATGTTGATGACTCGTTTTCACTCCTGCCACCTGGAGAAAAAATAGAAAAAATGGATTATGGTTACTATTTAGTAATGTAGGCTAGGAATTTGGCATAATCAGCATCAGAGAGACTGAAGGCAAGTTATTTTAAAACCCAAAACCCTCCGTGAAACCCTGTTTCCTCCTTAACTTCTCCAGGACATGAACACCTGTTTCCTGGTGAAAGTCTTGTGTTTTCTCCTTAACTTCTCCAGGACATGAACACCTGTTTCCTGGTGAAAGTCTTGTGTTTTCTCCTTAACTTCTCCAGGACATGAACACCTGTTTCCTGGTGAAAGTCTTGTGTTTTCTCCTTAACTTCTCCAAGACATGAACACCTGTTTCCTGGTGAAAGTCTGGTGTTTTCTCCTTAACTTCTCCAGGACATGAACACCTGTTTCCTGGTGAAAGTCTTGTGTTTTCTCCTTAACTTCTCCAGGACATGAACACCTGTTTCCTGGTGAAAGTCTTGTGTTTTCTCCTTAACTTCTCCAGGACATGAACACCTGTTTCCTGGTGAAAGTCTTGTGTTTTCTCCTTAACTTCTCCAGGACATGAACACCTGTTTCCTGGTGAAAGTCTTGTGTTTTCTCCTTAACTTCTCCAGGACATGAACACCTGTTTCCTGGTGAAAGTCTTGTGTTTTCTCCTTAACTTCTCCAGGACATGAACACCTGTTTCCTGGTGAAAGTCTGGTGTTTTCTCCTTAACTTCTCCAGGACATGAACACCTGTTTCCTGGTGAAAGTCTGGTGTTTTCTCCTTAACTTCTCCAGGACATGAACTCTGTCCCCCCTCTTGAAGGCCCTGTGTTTTAGGAGCCAAACATCCCCCCCGACCTCCTCCCATCTTCACACTTTTCTACAGCAGCAGTCAACGTGCTGCTCACAGTAATAAATATGTTGATTTACATACCAATTACAGTGCTTCGCATTTTCATAGCTATAAGTACGAATAGATCATGAGAACAGGCTGCCCCCCCCCCCCATGTCGGGTTAGGTCTGTCCGTGTGTGTGACGGCTATGTGTCCTGTCGTCCGTCTCCAGAGCAGCCACACCGAGCTGATGATGATGGAGAGCAGGAAGACCAGCCTGCTGGGCCGAGCCGAGTCTCTGAAGAGGAGCGGGACCAAACTGCCCGACGACTTCCACCGCAAAATACACAACCTGACGCACACATGGAGACAGCTGGAGGTAACACACACACACACAAACACAGACACACAAATATAGAGTCGAGCTTTCAAGAAGCCAAACACAGAGGTAGGATCTGCAGGATAACACTGATATTTCTGTTGAGACTGTGTGTGTGTGTGTGTGTGTGTGTGCGTGTGTGCGTGTGTGCGTGTGTGCGTGCATGCATGCATGCGTGTCTAATTTTAGGCTAATCAGTGATGATCTAATCTTGAACATGAAGATGATAATTAGTGACGTCTCAATTAAATAAAACCTGCTGACACCATGGCCTTTAACTGTGTGCTGGAATGTACACTGAAGGATGGAAAGATGAGATTACCTGATTACATAGAGGGATTGGATGGATGGATGGATGGATGGATGGATGGATGGATGGATGGATGGATGGATGGATGGATGGATGGATGTTAGATATATAGATTGCTGGATGGTAGCTAGATGGATGGATGGATGGATGGATGGATGGATGGATGGATGGTAGATAGATGTTAGATATATAGATGGTTGGATGGTAGCTAGATGGATGGATGGATGGTAGATAGATGGATAATGGATGTTAGATATATAGATGGCTGGATGGTAGCTAGATGGATGGATGGATGGATGGATGGATGGTAGATAGATGGATAATGGATGTTAGATATATAGATGGCTGGATGGTAGATAGATGGATGGATGGATGGATGGATGGTAGATAGATGGATAATGGATGTTAGATATATAGATGGTTGGATGGTAGCTGGATGGATGGATGGATGGATGGATGTTAGATACATAAATGGCTGGATGGTAGCTAGATGGATGGATGGTAGATAGATGGATAATGGATGTTAGATATATAGATGGCTGGATGGTAGATAGATGGATGGATGGATGGATGGATGGTAGATAGATGGATAATGGATGTTAGATATATAGATGGTTGGATGGTAGCTGGATGGATGGATGGATGGATGGATGTTAGATACATAAATGGCTGGATGGTAGCTAGATGGATGGATGGTAGATAGATGGATAATGGATGTTAGATATATAGATGGCTGGATGGTAGCTGGATGGATGGATGGATGGATGGATGGATGGATGGATGGATGGATGGATGGATGCTCTGTACCGTGTTGACAAAATAATCTTACTATTTAGTGCCCGGGTCAAAAAGAGACAAAAATTTGACATTTTCGTCCCTTTTTCAGACTTTTTTTTCAGTTTTCACTACCTCTACCTTACTCGTTTTACTACTTTTTGGAATTCATGGTCAATAACCCTCATTTATATAGAATTATACCTAATATTTGAGTTAACCCTTGTGTTGTCTTCCCATCAACCATGAAAAATAGAACGTTTGGTCACTTTTTTCAACATTATTATCACTTTTCTGATATTTTTGTCACTTTTTCAATGTTGTGGGTGCTTTTTTTTTTATTTTAGGTGTTTTTTTCTAAGGTTATTTGATATTTTGAATGTTGATATTGTATATTCATTGGCCTTTGAGTGGAGGTGCCTGTGGTTGCCAGAGGTCCAAATCCATACTATAATACATTCTGAATTCCTATGACAAAACATTAGGCCTGTGTCCGAAATCCCACACTAACATGCTATTTATTACAACAAAACAGTATGTGAGATTTTTGTTTGTACATCCAAAACCTTTGTATGAAACCAATAGAATGTGAATTGCGTACTATTTCCATAAAGAAATATTACAGTATCTAATATTGGACACTACGTCGGCATAAATATCCCACAATGTAATGCGGTAGCAACGACAACCTTCATAACAACGCTCTGTAACGTCATTAATGCTCTAATTTACATTTCTTGCACAGTCATATTTAAATGACTCAGGGTTACCGTGGTTACGCGTCTCTCTTACAAGGCTCTCAGGATGTGACGTTGGAAAAATTACAGCTTAGTGTGTCCGAAAAGATACACACCATACTGTTGAATTACGCAAAAGTGTGTTGATGATGATCCAGAATCTCCAGAACGGTGAGTGTGTTTCTACAAAGTGTTAGCACCAGCTTTAGCTCGCCATTAGCAACACATTCAGCGTCGTTTTAAGCTCTATGATTGGATGTTTCTCAATGCAATGCACCCTGGGAGTTGATTTCTGTCCTTCCTTTCCTCAAGCTTATACCTTCTCTTCTATTTCCATCCCAACACTGAGGTCACCTCGTTGTCCTTGTCACAGATCCACTCTTACTCACACCTGAGATAACCCGCGACTCCAAATTATTTCCAAAGACTGCGCGTGCCTTGCTGATGGGCACGTCGGCAGCAGTTGTTCATCATCACCCGGGCGTGGTGATTAATTCCAGGTCTGCGGCAGTGACAGCTGGCGGCGGCTCGTCAGGAGGCTCAAATGTGACGATGTGACTTTGTTCCTCTGAAGGAACGAACAGAGCGAGCGGACGCGTCAATGCACTTAGATCATTCACACAAACAGAGAGCCATCTGTGTGTGTGTGTGTGTGTCTGGGTCTGTGTGTGTGTGTGTGTGTGTGTGTGTGTGTGTCTGGGTGTGTGTGTGTGTGTGTCTGGGTCTGTGTGTGTTGTCTCTTTGTAGTGTCTAATAACACTCGCACACACACACACATACATAAATACATACATTGTTGTCTCACACACAAATTCAAAGTTATTGGGTGTGTGTGTGTGTGTGTGTGTGTGTGTGTGTCTGGGTCTGTGTGTGTGTGTGTGTGTGTGTGTGTGTGTGTGTGTGTGTCGTCTCTTTGTAGTGTCTAATAACACTCGCACACACACACGCACACATACATAAATACATACATTGTCGTCTCACACACAAATTCAAAGTTATTGGAAGTGTGTGTGTGTGTGTGTGTGTGTGTGTGTGTGTGTGCATTAACATATGTATCAACCTCTGAAACAGATTCCATTTTAGAAATTAAACAGCAACAGATGAGTCTCTCTCTCTCTCTCTCTCTCTCTCTCTCTCTCTCTCTCTCTCTCTCTCTCTCCCTCTCTCACCCTCTCTCTCTCCGCCACAGTAACCAGACTGTGATTAAACTTCTATTACTGACAAAGAGACATTTGGACTCACAATGCTGTTACACACACACACACAAGTTACACACACTCACTCTCTCACACACACACACACTAACAAACACTCACGTTTCAAAGTTTGCGTGTGTCATCAGGCAACAGAGGTATTCTGGGTAGTGATAGGAAGAGAAACTAGTGAAGCAGACAGTGAATTCTCTCTCTGTTTTCCTTGATAATAATAATAGATTTTTATTTGAAATGCACTTTACATTTAGAGCAAAACTCAAAGTGCTTCAGTTAAGATCCTAAAAGCATGGTAAAAACATGGGGGTTCCATAGATGCACTGGAGGGTAAGAAGGGAGACCTTATATTCAACAGGAAGCCAGAGAAGTGAACTCAGAATGGGTGTGATGTCGTATTTTCTCATCAGGATCCTTGCAGCACTATTCTGAACATACTGCAGTCTCTGCAGGCTTCTGTTAGGGATCCCGATGAGAAGAGCTTTACAGTAATCCAGTCTGGAGGAGACAAAGGCGTGGACCAGTGTTTCAGCATCTACTAAGGTGAGCGTGGAGCGGAGTTTTGCAATACTTCCGAGATGGTAGAGAGAAATCTTGCACAGGTTTTTGATATGGGCTTCGAAGGTGAGTTGTGGGATTACATCTTACACCAAGATTGGGGACAGTTGTGGAGAGGAGAATGTCATGACCAGAGATAGTTATACTGGTCATGGAGGGAGACTGGGTTTGATGTGGGGTGCCAACAAGAATTGCCTCAGGTTTGGAGCAGTTTAACTGGAGGAAGTTGAGTTTCAGCCACACCTTTATCTCCTTCAGACAGGCGGTGAGTGTTGAAGACGGAGAACTTGGATGGAAGATGGTGAACTTGCAGAGGTGTGTGTTTCCGATTTCATGTACAGTTGTGTGTCATCAGCATAGCAGTGAAATGAGACTCCATAGCGGCTCATGACATGGCAGAGGGGGAGGATATAAATGATAAAGAGGATGGGGCCAAGTACTGACCTCTGGGGGACCCCACAGGTGACTGTGTTGCCGGGACCTTGCACTTCCAAGTGAAATATACTCCGTTATGTCAGTGAGGTACCAGTTCAGAGCAGTGTCAGTGTCAGTAGCCGGTGGAGGCGTATGCCATGATCCACGGTGTCGAAAGCAGCAGACAGATCGAGGAGTTTGAGGAGGGATGGTGAACCAGCCTCAGCTGTCATTCGTTGGTCATTTGAGACTCTAACCAGGGCTGTTTCCGTGCCGTGGGCAGAGTGGATACCAGACTATGATCCTGGAGGTGGGCGGCAACAATGTTTTCCATTACTTTAGAGAGGAATGGAGGATTGAATTGGGCC
Source organism: Percina caprodes (assembly GCA_013375575.1). Lineage (NCBI taxonomy): Eukaryota > Metazoa > Chordata > Actinopteri > Perciformes > Percidae > Percina > Percina caprodes. The sequence goes on from JABXJD010000790.1 coordinate 30,094, forward strand.
TACATTGCAAATACAGGCCCATTTACCCTTTCCCCTCCGTATACTCTGTCAAAAGTATGTGGAAACCTCTGGTCATATACTTTAGTGGACTTTTGGTGTGAAGCAAAAGAGTGCTAAACTCTGCTCCCCTTAGTTACTGTTGCTACACTTTCCATTTTATAAATCTATAGATGTATACTATTTACAGTGACTAAAGTGGTGGATTTAACAGTGAGATGCATGATGAAGGAGTCAGACAAAAGAAGATTGCTGATTTCTTTTAACCCTTGTCTGGTATTCAGGTCAAATTGACTCATTTCAAATTTATCAAAACAAGTTATCTTTGTCCTACCTGAAATCAGTCTGTGATCATCATCAACATCCATTCCTTTAATTTTAGTCTCAATAATTCCTAGTTTCTGCTTTTCTAACTCTATAAATGAGGTTTATTGACCATAAATTCCAAAAATAACTGTAAAACTAAAGTTAATAAGTTAGTGTTACGTAGTGTTGAAAACATTGAAAAAAGCATCAAAAGTGTTGAAAAAAGGGACAAAAACGTTAGAAAAAGTTTTAAAAAAACTAACAATAAAATCAAAAAAGTTGATTTTCAATTTTGACATGATGTTTTTTTGACATTTTGTTTTTAAACTTTTGATGCTTCTGTTAGACCTTTTTTCTTTAACGTTTCTTTACATTTTCAAAGATTTTTGACGCTTTTTATTGTGTTTTTGTCTCAGAAGTTTGACATTTTTTCCGATTTGTTTTCTGGTTTTTGTTACTTTTTAATGCGTTTTTCCTTGAAAATGTTGTATAGTGTCCAGTAAAAATTGACTTTGGTCAAGTAGATGTTTTTTTTCTTCTGATTTTTATTTTTTTTACTTGCCCACCTGGTCAACACCTCACCGTTGAACCCTGGAATAATATAAAAGCACGTCAACCTCCGTTTTTATTACGGAACGGACTATTCCCAAGATCCAAATAATACGTTTCATGTTCCCGAGAGAAAAGTATGTAAAGATGAGACTAACGTCTCTGTATGTTTCCCTAAGCAACCAGTTTATCTCCTTCCCTTCCCACCATCACGCCCTCATCTGATCTTCACATCTTTCTTTAATCCATTACTTGATTTACAGAAAATGAACAATTTTATAACATCGACTTATCCTTTTATGTTGTTTTTCAAGCAGAAAATGCCAAATATAAGTTTCTCAAATGTTGAGATTTGACTCTTTTCTGTGTTTTTATGACTAAAATAACTGAAAATCTTCATTTTTTTCCATCTGGGCCCGTTGGCCAAAGAAAAGAAACCGTAGATATGGATCACTTTTAGGCATTATTCACCATCGTCTGACACATATCGAGAAAATAATCAATCACGAAAATAACGGTGATGAAAATGATTGTTTGTTGCAGACACACATTCTTCCTCTCCTCCCACTCTTTCTTCACCTCCCCAGACCTCTCCATCATCCTCTGTCACTCTCTCTCTCTCCTTCCTCCACATTTCTCCCTCCCTTCCTCACTTTAATGTATCCTCCCTTATCTTCTTCCTCTCCCCCTCCCTCCTCTCCCTTCATTCACCCTTCCTTCATTTTCTTTTTTCATCTCTTTCAACCCTCTTTCTCTTTGTAATCTAAATTTTTAAGCTTTGTTTATTAGGATTTCTTTTTATTGGGACATTGCGATAATTAATACGCACATTATACATCATAAACACATCATAAATACACCATAAACACATCATAAACAATACAGAATAGGACATTATAACAGAAATGAAACATCCACTATCATTTTCATAACACAACTCATATGATAATAACAAAATACTCGTATAAGACAAGGGCAGCTCCATCATAAGACATCCATGTTTAACCCTTTATTAGACAGTGAAGGGCCGATAACTATAACGATAAATTTGAATTCATAGTTTTAAAAAAGTGTTAATGTGTAAATAAAGTGCATGGTTGAATCCATATTATGATGATGACGATGACAGAATGATATCGTCGGAATCATCTTCAGAGAGATTTGATGAACAATAGAAACACTGACAGCCAATCAGAAGCCATCTGAGTTTACAGCATGGCACGGCAGAAAGAGACACTGACAGCCAATCAGAAGCCAGAGAGAGACACTGACAGCCAATCAGAAGCCAGAAAGAGACACTGACAGCCAATCAGAAGCCATCTGAGTTTACAGCGTGGCACGGCAGAGAGAGACACTGACAGCCAATCAGAAGCCATCTGAGTTTACAGCGTGGCACGGCAGAGAGAGACACTGACAGCCAATCAGAAGCCATCTGAGTTTACAGCGTGGCACGGCAGAGAGAGACACCGACAGCCAATCAGAAGCCATCTGAGTTTACAGCATGACACACCAGAGAGAGACACAGCTGATTAGTGGCCAGGACTACGATCCTTTAGTTCTGAGTATTTTTCAGTACTTTGAAAGTATTTCTCATGTCACAAAAACCAGTCTTGTGTTTTAGATGTGACCATCATGCTGTCGGTGTTTTGTTCCGGTGTTAGGCGCAGATCTGACACCGCCCGCCCGCTCTCATCCCCGGCTCTCTGGAGCTCTGTGCGCCCGCTGTTTCCTGGAGAGAGCACCGTGTCGGCGCCCCGGGGACCGCCGGTCAGACTGTTATGGTTCATAAAATGTAGTCAAATTCACAAATATATAGATTATTACTACAGTGATTGTACGTTGCAACGTCTGCTGTGAGGTGTTATAATCAGCTGGAGCGTGAACTGCGTGCTTGACGTTATCGCTCAGCAGTGTGGATGCTCACGTGGTTATAGTTATGGTTATAGTTATGGTTATAGTTATGGTTATAGTTATGGTTATGGTTGTAGTAATGGGTGCGGACCGCCCTTTAGGCCAACGTGCCATGGTCACCGTCTCAGAACACATCTCACAATTGAACACACATTCATATGTTGTTAAACTTCAACCTGTGTAGTTTCTCTGTCTACTCACCTTCTCTAATCAATAGATATTTCTTAACTGACTTTAAAAGAGTTTTAAAAGTTAATTTCTTAACTTTTACATCTGATTTTACAGCTTTCTTGTGTTATTTCTTCAGGTAGCACATTCCATTCTAGCATTGCTCAGCATGACCATCCGATCAGTATGTTTTGTCCTAAAAATAAAGCAAAGTTACCTCTTGTGGCGTAGTTGCATAGTCACTCGTCAAAATGTTCAAATATCCGAGGGTCTCGCCTGTTTGTCTCTCTCTATCCGTCTTCAGCTTATCTCTCTCTCCCCCCCAACATGGCGTTTGAGTAGCATATTAACAGGCCTATCAGTGCTGTCGTCGGCATCTGCTGCTCTGACACAAATTGGGAATTAACTGGAATTGATGTCCTGCGCCTCGCCTCTGAACTGTCCTGGCCCTATGAAGAATTAATGACACACACACACACACACACACACACTCAGGCGCGTGCATGCTCACAGGCCGAACGATGAAGAAAATAAAGAGGTTGTAAATTAACTTTAATCTTTTCTGTTGTGGATTTTGGCGGCAGCTTGTCGTTCGCTGCAGTTGTTCAAGGTCAAACTGTGTGTGTGTGTGTGTGTGTGTGTGTGTGTAGAGATAGGTAGATTAATATAAACTAATTAAAAAACATAAATCAGTCTTAATGTCGTGTTCATGTTCATATTACTGTTTATTGTGTTCTGTCTAAATATTTGGACAAAATGTTTCTTTAGCAGGTAGGTAGGTAGGTAGGTAGATCAAGAGGGAGGGAGGGAGGGAGGGAGATCAATAGGGAGGGAGGGAGGGAGGTAGATCAATAGGGAGGGAGGGAGGGAGGGAGGGAGGGAGATCAATAGGTAGGTAGGTAGGTAGGTAGATCAATAGGGAGGGAGGGAGGGAGGAAGGGAGGGAGGGAGGGAGGGAGATCAATAGGTAGGTAGGTAGGTAGGTAGGTAGGTAGATCAATAGGGGGAGGGAGGGAGGGAGGGAGGGAGGGAGATCAATAGATAGGTAGGTAGGTAGATCAATAGGGGGTGAGGGAGGGAGGGAGGGAGATCAATAGGTAGGTAGGTAGATCAATAGGGAGGGAGGGAGGGAGGGAGGGAGATCAATAGGTAGGTAGGTAGATCAATAGGGAGGGAGGGAGGGAGGGAGAGAGAGAGGGAGGGAGGGAGGGAGGGAGATCAATAGGTAGGTAGGTAAGTAGATCAAGAGGGAGGGAGGGAGGGAGGGAGGGAGGGAGGGAGGGAGGGAGATCAATAGGTAGGTAGGTAGGTAGGTAGGTAGATCAATAGGTAGGGATGGAGGGAGGGAGGTAGGTAGATCAATAGGGAGGGAGATAGATAGATAGACAGATAGACAGATAGACAGATAGGGAAGAAGGGAGGGAGGGAAGGAGGGAGGTAAGTAGGTAGATCAATAGATAGATAGATAGGGAGGGAGGGAGGGAGGTAGATCAATAGGGAGGGAGGGAAATAGAAATAGAGAGAGAGAGGGGAGGGAGGGAGGGACGGAGGTAGATCAATAGGGAGGGAGGGAAATAGAAATAGAGAGAGGGAGAGAGGGAGGGAGGGAGGTATATGGATGGACAGACAGTACAGTAGGAGATACAGAAAAGAAGTTCTTTGTTTCAGTTAAATGAAAAAACGTTTCATTGATGTTTTCATCTGCGTCGTCATCCTTTTCCCATCAGCGGTCTAAAACGCAGGAGTCAGGACCCCCACACACACACACACACACACCCCCACCCCACACCACCACCACCCCAACCCCCCACTTCAACCTGCACGCAAAACAACATTCGGCTTTATTCAGTCGCCTAAAAACCACACGCCATCTCTCCCTTTGTTTCAGCCGCATCTTCTCTCTCTTTTCTCTCTTATCTGCTCATTTTCTCATCACCATTTGCATTCTCACATTTGTCTCCTGAAATAATCTTTTACTCTTTCTTTTAATTTCTCTCTCCTCTCCTCATTCCTTTCCACTTTTACCTTCCCCCTCTAGCTCTTCCTTAGTTGCCTTTGCAATTGTTTCCCCCTCTGTCTCTTTTCAATTCTCTTCTTCACTCAATATATTTGTTTTTCCAGAGAGAATCTCGGGCTGTGTGGGTTTTAGGTCATAAAACACAGAGGGGGGGGGGGGGGGGGGGGGGGTGGTCCACAACAGTAAAGCCAATAATTCTGTCTTACCTTATTTGACAGAAATCTATGCATTTCCTTTTTATTTCTGACAATTTGATAAACAAAAATGTATATTATGCTTGAATTAAATGAAATTCCACTTGACAAAAACTGGGGGTCCGGTAAAGTCTGACTCTGGAGATAAAACTAAGATTAGCTCATTTGTTCATGCTCTTAAACACATTTAGAAAGGATTCACACGCTATTTTTATTCTTAATTCTTATCATTTGGGTGCTGGGGGACTTTTTGGGGGTCAACAATTCCCATAAACCCCTGTGTTCTCGGGACGCCTAGTTTCACAGCATATCATGCATATTGGTTTCAATACATTTTCATACAATATCATATGGATCCATTCATGAGTACACGTTGATTAATCAAAGCGTTACGAGAAATTAAAACTCATTTTTACACAAAAACGCAATCGGGTCAACATTTTACAACCAAAACACAGTCGCAGCCTTTTCCTCGCTGTTAACAGATATGAATGATAAAACTTAAACAATCCATCCATCCATCTTCATCCGCTTATCTGGTATCGGGTCTCGGGGGGCAGCAGCTCCAGCAGGGGACCCCAAACTTCCCTTTTCCAAGCCACATCAACCAGCTCCAACTGGGGGGTCCCGAGGCGTTCTCAGGCCAGGTTGGAGATGTAATCCCTCCACCTAGTCTTGGGTCTTCTCCGAGGCCTCCTCCCAGCCGGACGTCCCTCCACCTAGTCCTGGGTCTTCCCCGAGACCTCCTCCCAATTGGACGTCCCTCCACCTAGTCCTGGGTCTTCCCCGAGGCCTCCTCCCAGCTGGACGTCCCTCTACTTAGTCCTGGGTCTTCCTCAAGGCCTCCTCCCAGCTGGACGTCCCTCCACCTAGTCCTGGGTCTTCCCCGAGGCCTCCTCCCAGCTGGACGTGCATCCACCTAGTCCTGGGTCTTCCCCGAGGCCTCCTCCCAGCTGGACGTCCCTCCATCTAGTCCTGGGTCTTCCCCGAGACCTCCTCCCGGCTGGATGTCCCTACACCTAGTCCTGGGTCTTCCCCGAGGCCTCCTCCCAGCTGGACGTCCCTCCATCTAGTCCTGGGTCTTCCCCGAGACCTCCTCCCAGCTGGACGTCCCTCCACCTAGTCCTGGGTCTTCTCTGAGGCCTCCTCCCAGCTGGACGTCCCTCCACCTAGTCCTGGGTCTTCTCTGAGGCCTCCTCCCAGCTGGACGTCCCTCCACCTAGTCCTGGGTCTTCCCCGAGGCCTCCTCCCAGCTGGACGTCCCTCCACCTAGTCCTGGGTCTTCCCCGAAGCCTCCTCCCAGCCGGACGTCCCTCCACCTAGTCCTGGGTCTTCTCCGAGGCCTCCTCCCAGCCGGACGTCCCTCCACCTAGTCCTGGGTCTTCCTCGCGACCTCCTCCCAGCTGGACGTCCCTCCACCTAGTCCTGGGTCTTCCTCGAGGCCTCCTCCCAGCTGGACGTTCCTCCACCTGGTCCTGGGTCTTCCCCGAGGCCTCCTCCCAGCTGGACGTGCATCCACCTAGTCCTGGGTCTTCCCCGAGGCCTCCTCCCAGCTGGACGTCCCTCCATCTAGTCCTGGGTCTTCCCCAAGGCCTCCTGAAGCCGTTCTTCCTGAGATCCTGAGAACTATTTTACAATCCAAAAATGCAATAACGATGATTTTGATTCATATATTTTTGAACTTTTACTTGAGTAAGATTTTGGCTGCAGGACTTTTACATGTAACAAAGTACTTTTTATGTATTATTAGTACATTTACTTAAGTGAAGGTTTTGAGTACTGCGTCCACAGAACACACAACAGACACTGAAAGCTGTGAGAGTATTAACCCTCGAGGACAAAAGACAACACTCCTATTCATAAGCAGTATTACAGAATGTCATTAAAGACATTTATTAACCATTTTATTTATATATATATTACGCTACATTTGGGAAACTAAGACTTTTGTTAACCCTCATTTTTGACAAATAAATCACAAAAAATGGGCCTTCAAAATAAACGCTGAAAATGTCAATATTAGAAATATCAAATAACTGAAAAAAAAACATTAAAAAAAGCACCAACAACATTGAAAAAATGACAAAAATGTGGGAAAAAGGCGTGTTTTTTTTCATGGTTGACGGGAAGACAACACGCGGGTGAAAAACTGTTGTGAAAGGTCTTCATTGGAGTTCATTTTGCATTGTTTTGATAGGAATTTAAAGCCCCAGAAGGCTGTTATCTTGCAGCTTTCCAACAAGCGGCCATGAGTAGAGAAACGTT
>JABXJD010000790.1:42500-72500 GCA_013375575.1 Percina caprodes
ACGCATGAATAAATAAGGAATATAAAGATTAGTTAAGTCACTCATAAAGTTGTGAACATTAAAAAAGACACACAAAAGCTAAATACAGGCAGCCTTTTCCCGGGATTAACCTCTGTAGAAAAGATATAATTTAATTAATTTAATGCCCAAAAAAACAAACATCCATGGTGTTTTGAGTGAGATCCAGTTTCTGAATAGTTGTTTTTAGGTTTGGATCACGTTTTGTTCTCACCTTTTAACTACTTCTTCCAGTTTGAAATGAGTGAGTTACACAATTGTCATTTACATATTTATATTTACAGCTATAAAAACTGATCATTGCCACATTCAGTCGTCTTATTCTTGGACATTATATTTTGTTACTTCCCATAACTTACAGGTGCAATATTTTAGCCATATGAAATTATGCGGCACTAAAGGAGTGTTGCAAATGTGAATGTTGTGAATGCGAGGCTGTGGCTGGAAGTGCAGCCTTTATATGCGTTTGTCACATTATATTTGGAATATTTAGCTCCCATTCATGTTAATAAGATGTTCCACCAAGAGCACAAGAGATGAACGATGTCCTTTAGAGTTTCAAAACCACGAAAACCTGTCCGTGAACTTGACCGTGTTGGAACAATGTCGTGGTATTTATGCGTGATGTCATCAAACGTCACGGCAATCAGGGGGAGAAGAAGTGATGATGATGAAGTCAAGTCGTAATTTGGTCTGTATTGACTGATACACACACACACACACGTACGCACACACACCAGCTGCTTAAATGTTGAAACTGTATAGAAACGAGACTTTATCTGAAGAAAGTGAGCCGAGCCGCTCTTATTTTTGATCCTTCTCGCAGCTCTCAGTGGGAAGCCATTGATTTCTGGAAGAAGGAGACCCTGAGCTTGGGGAGAAATGAAGATTGGAAATATAGCAGTCATTTCTATAGGGAGGGGGGGCTTAATGGAGGGAGTGTGGCTCAATTTTAAGAGAAGTCAGCTCCATTTTAGCGATCATTTGTCTGTTTTTGGGCGTTTCAACTCGAAAATGGGTTTGATTTCTGCGCTGCAGCTTATTACCGTACAGCTTTATGAGAAAGCAGCGGGGGGGCGGCTGGGACAAGCACACATTGACAAACATATTATTGCAAAAGCACACACATTTATCGACCTACATATATATGTATATATATATATATATATATATATATATATATAAAACACACATGCACACAAATGCTTTTTTTAACTCTAATATTAGGTATAATTCTATATGAATGAGGGTTATTGACCATGAATTCCAAAAAGCAGTGTAAGACTAGTGGAAGCAACAAAAAAAAAGTCTGAAAAATGGACAAAAATGTCAAATTTCTGTCCGTTTTTTAACCCGGGAGGACAACACAAGGGTTAAAGAGAAACTTAACCCCAGGCTAAAGCAGTGTTACACCCCACAAATCTCTGTTTTACCTGTAACCAGGGTGCAATGTACTCTGGGACATGCGTGGGATTTCGCCCTTTCTGGTCTACATATTCTTACCTCTGCTGAATTATTTCAGTGTCCACCCCCCTCAAACGGATCAATGCTACTTCACCAATAGACTATATATTATACACGAAGTATTTTAAACTAAGCGCTGTAACGTGAGCCATCGATAGGATCCAATCAGAGCAGCAGTTGCTGGTTGTGTTTAGCAGCTACAGAGCTCCGGGACGCAGCCTACCGGCGGCCGTTGTTTAGCCACCAACGGGTGACTGTGAGCCGGCTACAGGCAGCGCCAGATGACGGTGCTTTCAGGGGCCGTGGTAGTGGACGTGAGCCAGAAAAAGTGAGCGTCATGCGGCAATGACAGTTAAGTTTAGGCACCGAAACGACCAATTAAGTTCAGGAAAAATAGTTTATTTGGCATTAAAGTTCATCATTTGTGTTTTGGCGTGGCGGGCAGAGTGGCACTAACGTCATAGACGTACATGGTGGTATTGGAAGGGGATTTCATTCTTGCGTGTTTGGTTTTGTTGTGCGATTTATGCTTTTTTCACAAATCGCACCCTGCCTGTGACTACATGTCCCAGGGTCCTGTAGTACACCGCAGGTAGAAACCAGCTTTTTAGGAGCTATTAAGTTACTCTTTACTCCCTCCCCTCCCCCTCCCCCTCCACCTGTCTGCCTGTAACCTGGCTCTTAATTGAATTAGCGGTCCTTTAGGGTACGGCGTCAGCCAGACGTCTCTCCAGCAGGCCCTGGGCCCCTGATGACTCTCTATTGTTGCGGAGACGCTCGCGGGCCTGACACACCGAGAATTAATAGACTGAGCCGCACACACACTCATATGCACTCGCGCACACACACACACACACACACACACACACAGTGAAGGCAGTTACAGACACAAACACTCACCTGCTGTCAAGTATGCACAGATATGGAGAGGGAGGATAAATCTCACACACACACACACACACATGTTGACTAAGTTTCCTTTTGGGGACGTCATTTGAAATTGGGGAAAAATTAGAAGTAATGTAATGGATATTATTCCAGTCTTCACTTTCCTGTTATTAAAATCTATTTGGTGATTTGCAAAATAAATATTCTTCATCACAAAAACGGTGTAAAAATGTAACTGTCACCAGAAAATCCCCATTTAGTGAAGGACAGTGTGCAGATATTCTGAGATCATGGGGTGAAAATGTTTTTTAAAAACATCTTGTACAACCGTGACCTGCTGTATAAAATGGAGGCGATAACATCGAATGTCTTTCTTTCTTGCAAATGGAAACGGGTCAGTGGTCATGTTCAGAGCCCCTCTTCCTTCAGTGGCACACACTGTCAGGGGGCAACCTCTTGAGACAGACACACAAACACACACACACAGATGATAGCATAGATTGTAGATATCATTGTGAGCATTTAGCTCATCCTTCTGAAGTGAAGCTCAACAAACTGCCCACCTCTCTCTCTATCTGCCTATCTGTCTGTCTTCTCTTTATCTTTTCATCTCCATTCTCCCCCCCCCCCCTTGTTATTTCTCTCCCTTGATCCAAACATCGTCCCGTATTTTTCTCGCCGCCCTTGCTGCATCTCTTTTCCAGTTATCAGTATCAGCTGCTCCCTCCCTCCCCTGCTGTTGACAGTAGATGAACCTGTCCTCCCCTACTGTTTGGTACACCCCCACACACACACACACAACACAGACACCCCTGCCTCCGTGCTCTTTGCCCTCCGGCCCTCCTCATCATTTGTAGCACATGCCCCCCTACGTCCTCCCTTTCTATTTTCGTCTCTCTCTCTTCCCCCCCCCGTTTGGAGGATTTGAATCTTCCCTTTCTCGGACCAGTCATCCCTCAGTGTCCTGCCTCCCGTCCTAAAACATAAGTCTGTGTTCTTATGATTCTCAGTAACCATGGAAACATCACACGTAGAGCTGCAAAGATCAAATGATTTAAATAGTTAACTAGTCAACTATTAAGTTAATCGCCCACTATTTGAGTCATTTTTTATAAAAATCAGTCAGATTTCTGATTCAAATATTATGAAATAAAATGAACATTTTAACAAAAAAATATTTTGATAATTGATTAATGGAATTGAGTCATTTTTCATGAAAAAACTATAAAACTTCTCTGTCAGCTTGTGAATATGTTCTAGCTTCTTCTCTCCTCTGTGACAGGAAACTGAATATCTTTGAGTTGTGGACAAAACGAGACGTTTGAGGACGTCTTCTTGGGCTTTTTGGGAAAAACTGATCCACATTTCTCACCATTATCTGCCGTTTTAGAGACCAGACAACTAATCGATTTATCAAGGAAATGCTCAACAGATTAAACAGCATGAAAAATAATCATATAATTGCACGTTATTCGTACGCTGCTTTGGACAAAATCATCATCATTTACATACTCTTTTCATCTGTTCGTAACTCTGAACCTTTCAGCATCCAAGAAAGTGGATTAAACAGACAAACGTAGAGAATGGAATGATAAGTACATGCAGGGATGGATTGGCAGCCGGGCAAAGTGGGCAGCCGCCCAGGTCTTGAGGCCCCTCACCCAGTTCATTTTTGCCCCGGGGGCCCCCGAGTGGGTTAATCAAGCCCTGACATTTCGTGGCAGTTGCATGTAGGTTTGTTGCCGGGACAAAAACACTGGCAGTGAACCTGCACACGACTGCCAGGACACAGATACACACTTGAATTTGGCTGCTTTCTGCACAGAATGAGGATCCTCGGTCTCGCTCCGAAGAGGTAAACACTGCACAGCCAGTATGAAGAGGAACAAACTGTATTCTTTTAACATAAACTTAAAGTGTGAGTGTTGTATTAACATACAACCTAGACACATCCAAACCTTAAAGGTCCCATGACATGGTGCTCTTTGGATGTTTTTATATAGACCTTAGTGGTCCCTAATACTGTATCTGAAGTCTCTTTTATATAGACCTTAGTGGTCCCTAATACTGTATCTGAAGTCTCTTTTATATAGACCTTAGTGGTCCCCTAATACTGTATCTGAAGTCTCTTTTATATAGACCTTAGTGGTCCCTAATACTGTATCTGAAGTCTCTTTATATAGACCTTAGTGGTCCCTAATACTGTATCTGAAGTCTCTTTATATAGACCTTAGTGGTCCCCTAATACTGCATCTGAAGTCTCTTTTATATAGACCTTAGTGGTCCCTAATACTGTATCTGAAGTCTCTTTTATATAGACCTTAGTGGTCCCTAATACTGTATCTGAAGTCTCTTTATATAGACCTTAGTGGTCCCTAATACTGTATCTGAAGTCTCTTTATATAGACCTTAGTGGTCCCTAATACTGTATCTGAAGTCTCTTTATATAGACCTTAGTGGTCCCTAATACTGTATCTGAAGTCTCTTTTATATAGACCTTAGTGGTCCCTAATACTGTATCTGAAGTCTTTTATATAGACCTTAGTGGTCCCTAATACTGTATCTGAAGTCTCTTTATATAGACCTTAGTGGTCCCTAATACTGTATCTGAAGTCTCTTTATATAGACCTTAGTGGTCCCTAATACTGTATCTGAAGTCTCTTTATATAGACCTTAGTGGTCCCCAATACTGTATCTGAAGTCTCTTTTATATAGACCTTAGTGGTCCCTAATACTGTATCTGAAGTCTCTTTATATAGACCTTGGTGGTCCCCAATACTGTATCTGAAGTCTCTTTTATATAGACCTTAGTGGTCCCTAATACTGTATCTGAAGTCTCTTTTATATAGACCTTAGTGGTCCCCAATACTGTATCTGAAGTCTCTTTTATATAGACCTTAGTGGTCCCCTAATACTGTATCTGAAGTCTCTTTTATATAGACCTTAGTGGTCCCTAATACCTGTAACATGGATTTATTTACAGTGTGGTGTTCGTAGTTTTACTGAAGTAAAGGATCAGAATACTTCTTCCACCACTGCTGCGCTCTCAGCATTGTTTCTTTTAGGTTTCAGTGAATGTTTTTGGCAGATGCCGAATGGTTGTTGGCGTGTTTGCCACTCTGGATGCTTCACTTCTAAGTGCATTGTCCACAAGCTACAGGCCCCCAAGTATATGATGCTTCTCTCAGGCAGCTAATGGAAGGTGACAGCGAGGCTCAGATATCGATACCTGCTGCATGATGAGGATTAAAGATCCGCCGACTCCCTGCCAGGAACACAGGCTGCATCTGTGTGCGTGTGTGTGTGTGTGTGAGAGAGTGTGTGTTTTGATTATACGTGTGTGTGTGTGTGTGTCTTTCTTGGTTGTTCAATTTGTGGTCCTTGGTGGTGTGTGTGTGTGTGTGTGTGTGTGTTTTGTACACCCCGCTGGTGTTTTTTGAAGAGGTGTTTTCTCGTTAAGAGTTGCTCGTTAGGGGTTGAAGGCGAACAAACAGGTGAGACGTTGCCGCGGCAACGGCACCAACAAACACGATCAGACTTTCATCTTCATCTGCTCGGGAGGAAAAGAAAAACACTCAGCTCTTTCATCTGCTTAAAGGAGGGGAGACAGAGAGAGAATCAAAAGCACAGAGTAAAGAAAAGAAGAAGAAGAGATTAAGCAGAGAGAAAGCTCCGAGAGACAACGAGAGACCGAAGAAACACCGGTCAGGAGAAATAACAGGAAGATAAATCGGAGGACATAGGAGAAGAGAGGGATGGCAATAAAAACATGGAAGAAAACTATTCAACCTGCTTAAAGGGCAAGAAGAAAACTGACGATGGAGAAAATGAAGCAGATTGACAAGAAGTTGAAATGCAGTTATCTTACATTTTGAAATCTTAACTTTTCACAATCTTCAAAGGACAGAAAGTGCCGTGTGGAACCCCCCACCACCCCCCGCCCCCCCGCCAGTGTTTAGTGTGTTTAAAAATCACATTAAAAAAATTTAATTAAAATTATGTTCAATAGAAGAAGAAAAAAGTTGTTTTCACGCAGGCGTTTCTAAATAATTAACGCATTCTCATGAACGGGTTCGTAGGATATGGTACGAAAGGTTATGCACACTGAGGGCACCCGGCGCAGCGCAAACCCCCCCCCCATGTCGTTAAAATAGCAAATGCACCTGCGCCCATCTGTGCGCCCATGGGCGTGCTGGTCTCACAGGTGAATTATTGGCAACTTGCTATCTTGAGGCAGCGGCAAGTAATTGCGCCATTGACCAACAAAAACCTAGCATAGCATTTCAGTTATTTTAGGTTACAATTTTTTACCTTACCTACCTTTTTTACCTTTCCGCTGTTAAACTAGCAAAAGTGGATTTGCTCACGCGCCAGGCGCTTCACGCTGTGCACAAATAAGGTCATTAGTTTCAACTTATGACCTTTTTGTACACTTTGGCCTTCCCTAGATTCCCGTCCTACCTGTTCTCGCAGCAGATGAACTTGAGGTCCCTGATTGACTCAGGTGACAAACATTTGACAGAGCAGCAGTAGGCAATAAAAAATTAGCGTTATCCTGCGACGAAAGTGTAGTTTAGGCACCGAAACAACTGGTTAAGTTTAGGAAAAGATCATGGTTTGGATTAAAACACTCCCAAGGAAGACACATTTCCTGGGTGCAAGTCTTTAGTTTTCACCCGGTAAACAGCAAACTCCACTCCCTGGCTTGAAAGAACTGTATGTTAACGCCTACCCATCTATCCCCCACCTGAGCTCCTCCCTACCCGGCCAGCAGCGTTCTCACACAGCAGCGCTCATTGTGGTGCACACAGCAAAAAAGAAATATGGAAATCATGCGAATTACAGTACTCATTTTCATAGCTTTCCAAATGTATGGTGGCCTAAAGGTTAGAGAAGCGAGCGTGTGACCGGGAGGTCGCTGGATCAATCCCCAGACCGACACGATTAGAAAAAAATTGGCTTGGCCTTCCCTCATTAACACCACTGAGGTGCCCTTGAGCAAGGCCCTTAACCCCACTGAGTGTGTGGTTGTACCGGGCAGCTTCCAGGTATGAATGTGGAACTGTGTGGATGTGATCAGGTCGCGGTTGTGGTTCCTTACCTGTATAAAAAAAGAACAGGCTGAAATAATACATTTTAAAGCTGTAATTGTACAGCATCAATACCGTGAAACAGTTATATTTTTTCTACCGTCAGAATCTAATACTGGCCCAAAGAAGTCGAAGACGTTTCTCAACCCATAGAGGAACACTTCATACATTTTAAAAATCAATAAGAAAACCATTGAGAGCTATGGAGTTCCTACAGAGGAGGCAGGGACGATGAAAGGCTGAACATCTGTTATAATATCCTGATGTTTCACCCACTCGGAGCCTAACGTTTATCCGAGTCGTGATACCAGGGAAATAAAGCTAACCACGGCCCCCGGAGTCAGGAGAGAGAGACAAATAGAGCCGGAAGAGAAAATCACCACCTGCTAAAACAGCAGGAAGGAAGCATTCAGATCCTCCACTTAAGTAAAAATACCTCGTTGTAGAAATACTCAAGTTAAAGTCCTGCATGAAAATGTTACTTCAGTAAAAGTCTGTAAGTATCATCAAGGAAATGTAGTTAACCCTCATGTTGCCCTCATGTTGTCCTCATGTTGTTCTCATGTTGTCCTCATGTCCTCATGTTGTCCTCATGTTGTCTTCATGTTGTCTTCATGTTGTCCTCATGTTGCCTTTATTTTGTCCTCATGTTGTTCTCATGTATTCTTCATGTTGTCCTCATGTTGTCCCCATGTTGTCCTCATGTTGTCCTCATGTTGCCCTCATGTTGCCCTCATGTTGCCCTCATGTTGTCTTCATGTTGTCCTCATGTTGTCCTCATGTTGTCCTCATGTTGTCCTCATGTTGTCCTCATGTTGTCCTATATCAATGTTCTTATTAATTCCCCAAAATAACATGATTGATTCCACACAACGCTCTTTGCCAAGTACAAATCTCTACTTTCATTAATTTTGGGGCTTCTTATTCAATTTTATAGCATTTGAAACCAAATTGAAATAGTTTTGAGAGTAAAAGTTGACATATTCCAGTCTGTGATTATCATCAACATCCATTCCTTTAATTTTAGTCTCAATAATTCCTAATTTCTGCTTTTCTAACTCAAACATTAGGTATAATTTCCTATAAATGAGGTTTATTGACCATAAATTCCAAAAATAACTGTAAAACTAAAGTTAATAAGTTAGTGTTACGTAGTGTTAAAAATGTAAAAAAAGTAAGAGAGTGTTGGCTAGTTTCATTTCTAATAAAACATCAGATTTTATAAACTACACGTGTTTTGTGTGCAAAAATCTTCATGTGTGAAGTAACTAAAGCTGTCAGATGATTGAAGTAGAGTACAAAGTAGAATATTTCTCTCTGAAATGTAGCGGAGTAGAAGTAGAAAGTGGCATGACAAGAAAAGACTTGAGTAAAGTACAAGTACCTCAACATATGTGCTTAAGTATAGTACTGGAGTACATGTACTGGATGAAGGCATGGTAGAAGATGGAGATAGAGAAGGTTAAGGAAGAGAAGAAACTGAGGGCTAGCGAGACGGAAAAATGGAAAGAGCGATCAGGAAGGGAAAAACTGAGAGAGATCGACAGAACAGCCTGTAAAGTGAGATGCAGGAAGGAAAGAGAAGACAGAGAGAGAGAGAGTTGTAAAGACGAATATGCAGAGAAATGCAGACAGACAGAAGGAGATTGGATTTTATTGATGGCAGCGTTTTAACTCTGCGCGGCGCGTTCGCTCGGCTGCATTAGTGAGAACAGTAAATGCTTTCACTCGCAAAGACTTCATATATCCTCCATTTGTTTACTGCCGCTGAATATTTTAAGAGTAAAGCTTTCATCCCTGAGACGTCGCCGTGTGTGTGTGTGTGTGTGTGTGTGTGTGTGTGTGTGTGTGTGTGTGTGTGTGTGTGTGTGTGTGTGTGTGTGTGTGTGTGTGTGTGTGTAGCTAATAACTTAAAATAATTAATAAGCCCTGATGATGTCAGCTGTAATCCACTTTGACTTTCACAAGAAGGCCGCCAAGCTTTTTGTCACAGAGGTTTCCTTTAATAAAACACCCAATCCGATATTTGTAAAGCAGAGTTACTGCATGTCTGCGCCTGGATTGTATCACTCCTTGTTTTTTCCTGTTTTAATTTGAGTTTTGACACTACAGTTCCCACCAAAAACTTGGTGACAGTGGTGGAGTGTAACTGACGCCTACCAGATGCTAGACGACTCTGAACAGACTTTGAATAGACTATTCACAGCGCTGTGGAGAGCTGGCGATGCGAGACTATAACTCAGTGAACACAGGAACAAACACAGCATACACATATTGTTGAAACTGTCGGTACACGATCCGTCCTGCCTGCACGATCCGTCCTGCGCATGTGCAATATGTTTGCGCATACGCAGATGATATCATGATGAACGGGGATTTACGACACTGCACGATCTGTTCCCATAGACAGTTAAAGAAAGTCTGTTCGCCTGTTTGACCGTGTAGTTGCTGTAATCCGGGGAGACACGAATTTTCGGGCTCTCAATGACGAGCGGAGATTTCCACGCAGCCTGTAGAATCGTCTGCCTGGTTGAGTAGTGAAGCACGTTGAAAATCAGCGTGCGATTAGCAATGGTATTCTTCTTTTGGACTATCACTGTAAACATGGTGGGCTCTCATAATCTCAATCTGAACATCTGCTAAACTCGGGAGCCACTTGTGCAGGGAGCGCGAGAGATACCGGATAGCATTAGAGCCTTCTAACATCCTCTTTCAGCCCCACGATGCAGATATTTCATCTTCGGTTTCTGTGCTCCATGTCTGCTAGCTTCACCTCCTTCTTTTTAAAAGTGTGGCCATGGCTGTCAAGAATACTTGAGTTGCTTTCCACGGTGGTTTTTAGGTTCTAATTACATCCGATCTGATAGAGCCAAGGCTGCCGTCAGACATGCTAGTTGATCATGGATAGCAGTTAGCTTATTGTCGTTGTCGAGCCCCACCTGTTGAATACGAGCAAAACGTGGTTCAAAGTAACTTTTCTGTTTCTCCAGTAATGCCTCTGCAATAGCATCAGTATCGCTGCGTTGTGCTCTGCCCTTGTTTGCCATTGACCTTTGAGTAACTATATTGAGCATACAGTGGGAGAATATAGGAGTTGGAACCATATGAAATAACTATTTGGCAAAGTTGGGCCAGGAGCTACACTTTAAGCTGCCATCTCAATGGTTAATACCCCCGGATTTAAATTTGGCAGTGAGGGGGGGTCTCTCAAACCACCTGAACACCCCCCTCTTTAGTCTGTACGGGGATTTAAACCAGCAACCTTGCGGTTCCTGACCTAACTACCTAAGGACTGAGCTACTGCCACCCCCCTGACCACTGTTCTCTCTTATATGAGCACTACAACAGGGCCGAGTGACCTCTGACCTCATCATGAGCCACTCCGAAGTCGAGTTCTCACTTTGTTGGAGCACTAAATTGATATGTTAATGCATCCGTGTTGCCAGGTTTTTTCACCATAAATGAGAGGTACATCTTACTTTGTCCGCTTCCATTTTCAGTGAATTGCTCTAAAAGCCCTTAACGAATGCCGCTGACTTCCAGACCCCATTTAGATGGGATGTACAGAAACTGCTGGGAAAACAGATGGATTCTGGGTCAGCGGAGGCAGCTTTCATTGCATAATGTCGTGTGACTCGTTCCAAGAAGACTTCTAACGTGATAAAAAGCATACATCGTCACTGAGGTCCAACATAAACATAGTTTTAATGCTTTTAAACTTTTACATGTATTTATCTTTAGGTTATAAATCCATTCCAAGACAGATATGGTAGACAAACTATAAGTTAGTAGATATATATATACATTTTTTTATTCTATAATTTTTTTTTTACTTCTTTAGATGTTTTTGTAGTTTTTCTCAACACTTTGTGTTATTTTTCAAAGTTTTTCTCCTTTTTTTTAGACATTTTTGTCGTTTTTTTCTGAGGTTTTTGTTCTCTCTTTCGATGTTTTTGGGATCTTTTAGCTCTCCCGATGATTTTATTCTTTTTTTGGACTTTTTTTCACTCCAGAACAAGCCTTAAAAATCTGCAGATTTGGTGTTTACTGTTCCTCCGGTCTATGTGAAGGACCCCTGGAGGTCTCTGGACCGTAGTTTGGGAATCCCTAGCCTTGAGGTCAGAGGACAAGGTTGCGAGTAGAAGATGTTCTGTTTCCAAACCCTGAAGGAAGTGATTTCTGAACAGTCTTCCTGCTCAATGGCAACATGCTCTGGACACAAACCTCCAGAGGCGAACCGGGATTTAACTTTTATAAATTCAGCCGGACAGATAGATGAAACTGGAACAAGGAAATTAAGAAGTTACTCAGAGATAGCAAGTGAAGGGTGGAGAGAAAAGACAATTAAAAGAAAGAGAGGGAGTGAAAGAAGACAGAAATGTCAGACAAGGAGAGAGAGAGAGAGAGAGAGAGAGAGAGAGGCTAAATTGAAGGTGAGATGAGGAAGAGTATGCAGACGACAGAGTTGGTGTAGCAGCGAGAGAGAGAGAGAGAGAGAGAAGAAGAAGAAGAGTATACAGATGATAGTTAGTTTATCTGAGAGAGAGAGAGAGAGAGAGAGAGAGATGATGAAGAGTGTACAGATGATGGTGTAGCTGAGAGAGAGAGAGAGAGAGAGAGAGAGAGAGAGAGATGAAGAAGAAGAGTGTACAGATGATGGTGTAGCTGAGAGAGAGAGAGAGATGAAGAAGAAGAGTGTACAGATGATGGTGTAGCTGAGAGAGAGAGAGAGAGATGAAGAAGAAGAGTGTACAGATGATGGTGTAGCTGAGAGAGAGAGAGAGAGATGATGAAGAAGAAGAAGAAGAGTGTACAGATGATGGTGTAGCTGAGAGAGAGAGAGAGAGAGAGATGATGAAGAAGAAGAGTGTACAGATGATGGTGTAGCTGTAGGCGCTGTGAGCAGCAGCGGAGGGTGTGTGTGTGTGTGTGTGTGTGTGTGTGTGTGTGTGTGGGAAGAAAGCGTCGTCAGGAATTCATTAGGCTCGTTGGGCGATAACGAGTGCTCGTGGTTTTAATTGACTTAATCAACAAATAGAATTAATCAGAGATTTCTAATTAATGGTAATTGATTGGAATATCCACTGTGTTGCCATGCAAGCGGCCCCAAATTCTCCTTCTCTCTCTCTTTTTATTTCTGTCTCTCCGTTCTTTACAGTTTGTCCTTGTCCTTATTCCTCCTCGTCCTTACTTTTCATTTCTCCGGCTCACTCTTTCTTAAAATCTCCCCCAATTATTTTTCTTATTTTATGTTGTTAGGGCCCGTGCACGAAAGTGCGAAGCAACCTATTATTACCTGTAATATTATTACTTATAATATTATTACCTATAATAACCTATTATTATTACCTATAATAACTATTATTATTCTGCAACGTCGCTCACATTTTTGAGTTTAAAATGGTTTAGCTTGCTGGAAAACTCACAAAGATTTGCACACACACCTGGAAAAAACGACGAAGTTGTGTAGTGATTGGGCTGCAGCGTTGCCGGGGGCTCCATGGTGACCCCTAACGACCTACAGGGATAAGGTGCCGAGTGGAGGTAACATCGCTGCCTACAGGACGAAGTGTGGCGTCCACGAACAGTGTTATCTAATGAATTAGCCAAATTGCAACGCATGCAAAACCTTCTTTTCCTTCGTCCTCCTGGAGCATCATATCCTCGGTCGAACCTCGGGACAAAAAGTTATCAAAAGAATTTTGATAGTTACAAAAAAATGTACAAATTATAAAGGAGCAACTTCGTGAAGGTGACAGTCAAACAGCGAGAGAATCAGAGGAAACTCAGCACAGCTGTTCCCCGTGCTCCGCTGAGGCCGTGGGCAACATGGGAAGTAGACGGCCCGGCGTCCCGCCAGCACCCCCGCTGTGCTGTGAGGGCCGAGGGCCCGTTCAACTTTAATATTGCGAGATTGGGATTTTAGTAGCAGAACTCAGCTATCGTAAGCTTGATTTATGGTCCTGTGGAGGCTCCACGCGAAGCTTTCTACTTAGCCTACGTACAGTAAGTGGCCTGGAGACGATCGTTTTAAGAGAATAGCAGGGCCGGCATGTGTGTGTATGTGGGGAGTGTGTGGTAGAGCAAGTGAGGGAATGACAATGATGATCCTCAGAGGCGAGGAGCGACTCTAGAGTCCTAGTGAGAGAAACAAAGTGTCTCCCCTGTTCTTTCTGACCACGGTGGGACATCTGCAGCAGGAGAAGTTAACGCGCTCCTTGATATCATGTTGTTTGTGGAGAAGGAGAACCACACCAGCGAGGTGTAGTTACATTTTTTAAGAGGTGCAGGTCCAGCTCCGGCATACGGTCCGAATCCACACGCACCTACGTTGTTGATTTTACGCAGGACCATAAATTGGCCTTTAGGATCCCATTTCAAATGTTCAGAGTCCTCTTTCTCTCTCTGTCACTCTCAAGTGTTGTTACTGTTTAAAAACACTGACATAGCAACCACACTAACAACCTCCACTCTCCTCTATCCTCCCTCCCTCCCTCCCTCCCCCCCTCTCTTCACGGCAGTTCTCGGTAATTAGATTGTGGAGATGAGGAGGTGGAGGAGAGTTAAGAGGATTTTGTTTTTAGGAGAGGTAGATTTAAGAACGAGAGATAAAGGGGGAATGGAGTGGGGGGGAAAGAGAGATCAAGCTTTAGAGTGAGAAGATAAAGAGAGAGAGAGAAAGAAAGTGAAGCAGGCATTAAAGAAAGGGGACAGTAGATCCTCTTCTTTTTGTTTATCTAGAGTCGGTCACCCCTTCCTCCTAAAAGAGGGTGTTGAGTGACAGACGGAGAAGTACATGAAGAGAGAGAGAAAGAGAGAGATAAAGACATCACTTGTTCTTTTTGTGTGTCTCCTGTTGGTCGCCGTTGAATTTAATGACAAACAGACAACGACCACAGAAGACAGAAACAACATGACACCCTGAGAGAGCTTGGGTTACATTTCTAGAGTATTTAAAAAAAAAGAGGATTTCTGAAGGGAGAGGATGTTTTCGTTGCTTTTTAATTTTTTTTGTCCGTTTTTACAGCGTTTTTGGTGCTTTTGTTGGATTCTTCCACTGTTTTTGCCGCTTTTTCCGCCACTTCAATGTCATTTCATAGCAACACCGACTAACTTGAATATTTGCTTGTTTTCCTGACAGAGTAGCATGATGAGTCTCACAAGTTAAAGAAGCGAGCGAAACATCAACACATCGTCTGCAAAAAGCAAAAACAGATGAGGCCACCATATTGGACACACTTGTTCAATGTTTTCTGCATGAAACTCTTAAAATGTAAAAGTTTTGTTAATCAACAGAATATAGTTGTTAGGGATCACACTCTGATTTCCCAGTTTTTCAATTTTATTTATAGTATCACATCATAACAGGAGTTATCTCAAGACACTTTCCAGATAGAAAGTGTTTTATGAAAAGCGCAATGAGATAACAGTTTTTTGTGATTTGGCACTATATGAATGAAATAGAATAGAATAGATAGAGTAGGTCTAGACCACACTATGATTTACAAAGACCCAGTAATTCCCCCAAGAGCAAGCATTTAGGGCAACAGTGACGAGGAAAAACTCCCTTTTAGGAAGAAACCTGAGACAGAGCCAGGCTCTTGGTAGGCGGAGTCTGATGGGTCCGGTTGGGGGGGGGTGATGAAATGTGGCAATTATAGTAAGTAGTGGAACTATAACTAGAAATAGTAGTTGTGGTAGTTCATGGCTTAGCCAGGCACTGCAGGGAATAGCAGGACGTAGCAGGGCACTGCAGGGAGTAGCAGGACGTAGCCGGGCACTACAGGGAATAGCAGGACGTAGCAGGGCACTGCAGGGAGTAGCAGGACGTAGCAGGGCACTGCAGGGAGTAGCAGGACGTAGCAGGGCACTGCAGGGAGTAGCAGGACGTAGCCAGGCACTACAGGGAATAGCAGGACGTAGCAGGGCACTGCAGGGAGTAGCAGGACGTAGCCGGGCACTACAGGGAATAGCAGGATATAGCCGGGCACTGCAGGGAGTAGGAGGACGTAGCCGGGCACTACAGGGAGTAGCAGGACATAGCAGGGCCCTACAGGGAGTAGCAGGACATAGCAGGGCCCTGCATGGCGTAGCCGGGCACTGCAGGGAGTATTAGGACGTAGCCGAGCACTGCATGGCATAGCAGGACATAGTAGGGCACTGCAGGGAGTAGCAGGGCACTGCAGGGAGTAGGAGGACGTAGCCGGGCACTGCAGGGAGTAGCAGGGAGTAGCAGGGCACTGCAGGGAGTAGGAGGACGTAGCCGGGCACTGCAGGGAGTAGGAGTACGTAGCCGGGCACTGCAGGGAGTAGCAGGACGTAGCCGGGCACTGCAGGGAGTAGCAGGACGTAGCCCGGCACTGCAGGGAGTAGCAGGACGTAGCCGGGCACTGCATGGCATAGCAGGACGTAGCCGGGCACTGCATGGCATAGCAGGACGTAGCCGGGCACTGCAGGGAGTAGCAGGACGTAGCCGGGCACTGCAGGGAGTAGCAGGACGTAGCCCGGCACTGCAGGGAGTAGCAGGACGTAGCCGGGCACTGCATGGCGTAGCAGGACGTAGCCGGGCACTGCAGGGAGTAGCAGGACGTAGCCCGGCACTGCAGGGAGTAGGAGGACATAGCCGGGCACTGCAGGGAGTAGCAGGACGTAGCCCGGCACTGCAGGGAGTAGGAGGACATAGCCGGGCACTGCAGGGAGTAGCAGGACGTAGCCCGGCACTGCAGGGAGTAGCAGGACGTAGCCGGGCACTGCAGGGAGTAGCAGGACGTAGCAGGGCACTGCTGGGAGTAGCAGGACGTAGCCGGGCACTACAGGGAATAGCAGGATATAGCCGGGCACTGCAGGGAGTAGCAGGACGTAGCCGGGCACTACAGGGAGTAGCAGGACATAGCAGGGCCCTACAGGGAGTAGCAGGACATAGCAGGGCCCTGCATGGCGTAGCCGGGCACTGCAGGGAGTATTAGGACGTAGCCGAGCACTGCATGGCATAGCAGGACATAGTAGGGCACTGCAGGGAGTAGCAGGGCACTGCAGGGAGTAGGAGGACGTAGCCGGGCACTGCAGGGAGTAGGAGTACGTAGCCGGGCACTGCAGGGAGTAGCAGGACGTAGCCGGGCACTGCAGGGAGTAGCAGGACGTAGCCCGGCACTGCAGGGAGTAGCAGGACGTAGCCGGGCACTGCATGGCATAGCAGGACGTAGCCGGGCACTGCAGGGAGTAGCAGGACGTAGCCGGGCACTGCAGGGAGTAGCAGGACGTAGCCGGGCACTGCAGGGAGTAGCAGGACGTAGCCGGGCACTGCAGGGAGTAGGAGGACGTAGCTGGGCACTGCAGGGAGTAGGAGGACGTAGCCGGGCACTGCAGGGAGTAGCAGGACGTAGCCGGGCACTGCAGGGAGTAGGAGGACGTAGCCGGGCACTGCAGGGAGTAGCAGGACGTAGCCGGGCACTGCATGGCATAGCAGGACGTAGCCGGGCACTGCATGACGTAGCAGGGCACCTAGCAGGACCACAGCTTGGTCCTAAATGATTTAGGTGCCACCCTGATTGAAGGAAAACTGAAGGCGAGAAAACATAAGGGCTCCTGGGAATGAACTCCCCAGAGTCTCTAATTTCCTGTTTTGTTGTCTCTGTCTTTGTCTTTTCTGTCTCGGCCGTGTCTCTTTCTTTGTGACTCGCTCAATCTTCTATCTCTCTCTGATTCTCTCTTCACACTTCCTCTCCTCCTCCCCTTCATCAACCTATCTCACACTCTTTCTCTCTATCTTCCTCTGCAGCCACTCCACGGCTTTCCATGTATTTGGAAAGAAAAGCTTTTTAGCAAATATTTGTCCGACTGTGTCTGTAGAGCCCTTTGAGTCAATATGGGCCCAGCCAGGCTCGACCCGCCAGAGAGAGGGGGACGAGAGAGGGATCAGTGCATAAAAACCAGCAGTGCGGAAACAATAGAGACTTAGGATTCTCTCTTCCTCCTCTCTGTCTGAAAATAAACTCTCAGAAAAACGACTTTTGCTATCTGAAACCATGAAACTGATCACAAAGTGATAAAAAATGACATTTATCAGTATTTCTATTGGTGCTATCCACTCTGTTGTTATAGAGACGTTACATGGTGGGAAATGAAAGCTAAAATACAGTGTTCCCCCCGTTTTGTGAAGACTTATGTGCGGGTGTTTGGCGAGGGGTTTAGGCGCCATTCTTTAAGAAAATCTCATGTTTTTAAAATGTATTTATGTATTTCCCCAGAACATTTTGTGTGTCTGTTGGGTTTTGTCTCTCTGTAGTCGTGTGGTGTCTCTTTTGGTCCATTTCTGTTGTCTTTGGGGTTGTTTTGGGTCTCTGTGTCCATTTGGCGTCTCTCTGTAGTCGCTTTGTGACCCTTTATGGTAGTTTTGAGTCTCTTTTTCACATTATTTTGAGCCTATTATCATCACCATATACGGTATGTGTCTAAAATTTTGAAAAAGCTAGAGCAGATAATGAATAAATATCCACCAACATTTTTTAAAAGATTTATTTTAGGCCGTTATTTTTGGGGGGGAGGGTGTTTGACACCAATCAGTTGCTTAGTGGAACCCTTCCACAGCGCTGTGAAGGAAGGTCTGGCTAGTCCACACAGCATTCTGGGATGGGACAAAAACATGCTCTTGCTCATTGCCTTTTCTTTAATCCAATCACAATCGTCTTGGGCGGTGCTAGGCTCCGGACGGAGCCATGGTGCCGCTGCAAAATTAAAGAAATCACGTTACTGTATTGTGTGAAGTTAACTTTTATTGTTTTATTTTTTTATCTATCTGCTAGCTGCCTGTCCCCTGAACACACTGGAAAAAACATCTCACTATCTGCTAGCTGCCTGTCCCCTGAACACACTGTAAAAAACATCTCCTCACTATCTGCTAGCTGCCTGTCCCCTGAACACACTGTAAAAAACATCTCTTCACTATCTGCTAGTTGCCTGTCCCCTGAACACACTGTAAAAAACATCTCTTCACTATCTGCTAGCTGCCTGTCCCCTGAACACACTGTAAAAAACATCTCTTCACTATCTGCTAGTTGCCTGTCCCCTGAACACACTGTAAAAAACATCTCCTCACTATCTGCTAGCTGCCTGTCTCCTGAACACACTGTAAAAACATCTCACTATCTGCTAGCTGCCTGTCCCCTGAACACACTGTAAAAACATCTCACTATCTGCTAGCTGCCTGTCCCCTGAACACACTGTAAAAACATCTCACTATCTGCTAGTTGCCTGTCCCCAGAACACACTGTAAAAAACATCTCTTCACTATCTGCTAGCTGCCTGTCCCCTGAACACACTGTAAAAACATCTCCTCACTATCTGCTAGCTGCCTGTCCCCTGAACACACTGTAAAAACATCTCACTATCTGCTAGCTGGACGGCTCGACCACAGCTTCGTTAGGTAGCGGCTTAAATCCGAGCCGAGTCCAAATAATGGATGTTGCTCCGGCCTCTTTCACCAGCTCCTCCATCTTGCTTTCTGCCGTGTTTCCTCAAGATGACGAAGATGCGTCGCAGCTCGTAGCTCTAAATTTCGCGGGTAGATTGCATCAACATGCGTAGTGCAATATAACTAAAATCTCTATCATAGGCCAATTTACTATCATTTATATTGTATATCATTTATATCGCCCATTACTAGTAGTGTCTGGTCATTCTGGCGTCACTATGCTTCTTGCTCTGGTAGATGACGTCCACATTTTTTAATCCCGCCTACAAAGCTCCAATAGGTTATCTCTCCGATGAGGGGAAGCAGGATCAGTCCTCTGTCAGAGTCTACATGGGATTCAAGTTCAATTCAGTTTTATTCATAGTGTCAAATCACAACAGTAGTTATCTCAGGACACTTTACAGGTATAGTAGGTCTATCACAACAGTAGTTATCTCAGGACACTTTACAGGTATAGTAGGTCTAGACCAGGCTCTATAATTTACAAAGAGCCACCAATCACCCACACTCCAACAGCAAGCATTTGGTGTGATAGTGGCGAGGGAAAATGTCCTTTTTACAGGCAGCACCGTGGGACAGACCCTGACTCTTGGTGGGCGGCCATCTGCTGCTGCTGGTTGGGACACAGGGACACTGATACAGATGTAAAGTTATGGAGACATATGATTCATAATAACTACAGCAGTTGGTGTGATGAACAGTGGCAATTATAGGACCAATAAATGCATCTAACATGGACAAAGTCTGAAGAAAATAGGGCAAAAATGCACTTTGGGTCGCATCCATTAGCCGGGCTGTGTCAACAGCTGTATTGATTATATGTTGAAGCAAATCATTTCAGTCTGCTGTTAAGCTGCTATCATTTGTTTTCTGACTTTGATGTCAGAGTTACTGATGAAATCAGATCCTACAATAACATGTCGCTTGTCTTCAGCGCTCAAAAGTCTGACGGGGAGAACTTCTTCAGCTCGTCAGCTCTTATTTATAGCAGAGGTATTTCTCAGTGAGACTTTTTTTTAGAGCAGATTTCAAAGCTACGGCCGTCTTCCACCTCCTCCACCTCTTCCTCCTCCTCCTCCTCCTCCTCCTCCTCCTCCTCCTCCTCCTCCTCCTCCTCCTCCTCCTCCTCTTACATGCTGAATTATTGTTCCAGCTTCAATCTAAGTGGAATTCATCTCGCCGTGCTGCTGCGCTGTCTGTTGCAGTTCTTTGGCGCAGAGCGAGTATCACTCAGTCGTTTTGTTGTTGTTTCGAGGCCTCCTTCAACGTAATACACACCTCCTGTTTGGAATAAATTTACCCGCAGCCTCACAAACACAAACACACACACACACACACACACGCTGGGCTTGTCCTCTTGATCCTGTCTGCCGTATTCTGCCTCCCCATCTCTTGTTTAGACAACAGGCGAGCCGCAAATATGCTAAACTGAAGAGAGCGGGAACAGCGAGATGAAAGACAGAAGAGGAAGAGTTGAGTGTGTGTGTTGTGTGTGTGTGTGTGTGTGTGTGTGTGTGTGCGCAGGAATGAGTAAGACAATCCCATTTCATTGTAATAGTGTTTAATATTTATTGGAAAATGTAAAGAAAATGTAAAGGAAGTGCTTTTCAGCAAGCGGGCAGGATTAGCATAAATAGTTTGGAGCTTGGACGTGTTTGGTCCCTGCTGCAGGGGGAGGCTGTCCCCCCCCACACACACACACACGCTCAGACTTACATGTATGCACACACACACTTGTGCACACGCCTGCATGAGTAAACATGCAAACACACACACTCACTGACCTTTGGGTGTGAAAATTCATCAGCATATAGTGATTTATAATAGGCACTGCCAATCCTTGTGTTGCTTTTTCCTCCTTTATTTTGCATTTGTTAGACAGCAGGAAGGGGGGGGGGGCAGGGGGGGGTACTGGCTGTTGTCATTTTATTTTACGCACCGTTACTGCTGATCAAGGATCTGTGTGCTTTATGCTAATTAATTGTTATGAATGACCTGAATTACCACTGCACCGACCTGCAGAGAATTGGAAAGATGAACAGAAACTGTTGTTTGGTCGTCAGACTCCGCCTACCAAGAGCCTGGGTCTGGGTCTGGGTCTGGGTCTGGGTCTGTCCGAGGTTTCTTCCTAAAAGGAAGTTTTTCCTCGCCACTGTCCCACTGTTGCTTGCTCTGGAGGGAACTACTAGAACTGTTGGGTCCTTGTAAATTATGGAGTGTGGTCTAGACCTGCTCTATCTGGTCTAGACCTACTCTATCTGGTCTAGACCTACTCTATCTGGTCTAGACCTGCTCTATCTGGTCTAGACCTGCTCTATCTGTAAAGTGTCTCGAGATAACTCTTGTTATGAATTGATACTATAAATAAAATTTTATTGAATTGTTTTTCAGCCGGTTCATCACAACGTTGGTCTTCTTCACACAGTTTTGTTCGTTTCTGTCTGTAATAATAATGTTTTGTGCTACTAATTATCTTTATTGATAGAGCACTTTTCAAAATCCACGTTACAAAGTGCTTCGCAAACCGGAGCATTCATAAAGACTATTTGTTTCTGTCAAAAACGTCCAAACTATGTGTAAAAAACCTGTGTAAGTACGAATTCAAAAAAATCACTTTTTCTGGGGTTTGGGGGGTTATTTTGTGTCTCTGGTGCTTCTACACACACACACTTGGAAAAAGTGAGATTGAGTGAGATCCGGTTCCTGAATGTCCTCTGATCCTCATGTTGCCCTCATGTTGTCCTCATGTGGCCCTCATGTTGTCCTCATGTTGTCCTCATGTTGTCTTCATGTTGTCTTCATGTTGTCCCCATGTTGTCCTCTTGCCTCATGTTGCCATGTTGTCCTCATGTTGTCTTCATGTTGTCTTCATGTTGTCCTCATGTTGTCCTCATGTTTCCCTCATGTTGTCCTCATGTTGTCCCCATGTTGTCCTCATGTTGTCCTCATGTTGTCCTCATGTTGTCCTATATCAATGTTCTTTTTAATTCCCCAAAATAACATGATTGATTCCTCACAACGCTCTTTGCCAAGTACAAATCTCTACTTTCATTAATTTTGGGGCGTCTTATTCAATTTTATAGCATTTAAAAACCAAATTGAAGTGTTTTTGAAATAGTATTGAGAGTAAAAGTTGACATATTCCAGTCTGTGATTATCATCAACATCCATTCCTTTAATTTTAGTCTCAATAATTCCTAATTTCTGCTTTTCTAACTCAAACATTAGGTATAATTTCCTATAAATGAGCTTTATTGACCATAAATTCCAAAAATAACTGTAAAGTTATTGATACGTAGTGTTGAAAACGTCAAAAAAGTGAGAAACATTGAAAAGAAGCGCTAAAAGTGTTAAAAAAAGGTCAAAAACATAAGAAAAGGTTAAAAACTTTGATATAAAGCGTCAACAAAAGTGTTGATTTTCAATTTTGACGGGAAGACAACACAAGGGTTAATAGTTTGAGTCTCACTGCGTTTCGCTGACCTTCTTCTTCTTCTCTCCTGTCCCCCTCCAGTCTCTGTGTTCGGAGGTGCGAGCCCGACGCCGAGGAGTCGCCTCGGTGCTGAAACTCTGCCAGAAGCTGCTGCAGCAGAGCCAGGTGGGCCGAGAAAAGCAAGAATACAACAAAACATGTTACGTCACATTTGACCTCATGTTGACCTCATGTTGTCCTCATGTTGTCTTCATGTTGCCTTCATGTTGTCCTCATGTTGTCTTCATGTTGCCTTCATGTTGCCTTCATGTTGTCCTCATGTTGTCCTCATGTTGTCCTCATGTTGTCCTCATGTTGTCTTCATGTTGCCTTCATGTTGTCTTCATGTTGTCTTCATGTCGTCTTCATGTTGTCCTCATGTTGTCCCCATGTTGTCCTCATGTTGCCCTCATGTTGTCCTCATGTTGCCTTCATGTTGTCCTCATGTTGTCCTTATGTTGTCCTCATGTTGTCCTCATGTTGTCCTCATGTTGTCCTCATGTTGTCCTCATGTTGTCCTATATCAATGTTCTTTTTAATTCCCCAAAATAACATGATTGATTCCACACAACGCTCTTTGCCAAGTACAAATCTCTACTTTCATTAATTTTGGGGCGTCTTATTCAGTTTTATAGCATTTGGAGAAAACATTGAAGTTTTTTTGAGCTAAAGTTTAAAAAGAACATTGATATAGGAAAACGGGTCAATTTGACCCGAGGACAACATGAGGGTTCAAAGTTCTTTGATTTCTGTTCCGGGTCAAATGTGACGTAATACATGTTGGTTAAAATGTAATCGTATGATTAGTGTGATAATCTTTTATAATTCTTAACAACACTGTTTCTGCCATCCCCTCCTCTGGGACAGTCGGGCCCCATGGCGGAAGTGGGCCCCGAGGCGGAGCAGCACCGCGAGGCCCTGCAGCTGCTGTCAATCAACCTGGAGCGGAGGTGGGAGGCGATCGTGATGCAGGCGCTGCAGTGGCAGAACCGGCTGAGGAGAGAGCTGGGAGAGCAGCAGGTTAGAGCGCGCTGACATTTCCACTTCCCATCCTTCACTCTGCTCTGCAGGCGCTCGGCTGACGCCGTTACACTCACTGAGCACGTCAGAGTTTGATTAGATGCTAAGATGCAGCGTGACAGACAGACAGACGGGGCTGTGATTGATGTTACGGAGCGATCTTTACAATCCCGACATGGTGTCGAGACGTTGTGTGAAACGAGTCTAATCTCCGGAACGGCGCCCCAAAAAAGCGTTGATACGAGCTTAAACTGCAGTTGGGTCTTAGGTGCTGTAGATACGTTCATAAGGTTGAATGTAAGACGCACTGACGATTAGGGTTGGGCATCGTTTTGATTTCAACAATTCTGAATCTAATTGGAGACGAACAGCAAATCAGAATTGACCTGTAATTGTCCGATTGGTTGGTTTTGTGGCACACTTGTAACGCTGTGAAAAAGTTGTGTGTCAAGCGTTGGGCACGCGCATAGTGCAGAGGTTGAGAGCGAGAGAGACGTAACCAGAGTACAGAGGCTGAGAGCGAGAGAGACGTAACCAGAGTACAGAGGCTGAGAGCGAGAGAGACGTAACCAGAGTGCAGAGGCTGAGAGCGAGAGAGACGTAACCAGAGTACAGAGGTTGAGAGCGAGAGAGACGTAACCAGAGTACAGAGGTTGAGAGCGAGAGAGACGTAACCAGAGTACAGAGGCTGAGAGCGAGGGAGACGTAACCAGAGCGCAGAGAGTTTTTGAGAGAGCACATGCGTAAACTGGCTGAGAGGAGTTATTAATGCACGTTAATGTGGATCATAGCAAACACGCAAATACAATTAGTGAGCACGGAAGAGATTTTTATTGTGACAATGTTTATGAAGTGAGGACCAAAACGCAGGGAACAGGCAGGGAGGCAGGCAGGGAGGCAGGCAGGTAGGTAGGCAGGCAGGGAGGCAGGAGGCAGGGAGGCAGGCAGGGAGGCAGGCAGACAGGGAGGCAGGCAGGCAGGCAGATAGGGAGGGAGGCAGGCAGGCAGGGAGGCAGGCAGGCAGGGAGGCAGGCAGACAGACAGGGAGGCAGGCAGGGAGGCAGGCAGGGAGGCAGGCAGACAGGGAGGCAGGCAGGGAGGCAGGCAGGCAGGCAGGGAGGCAGGCAGGCAGGGAGGCAGGCAGGGAGGCAGGGAGGGAGGCAGGCAGACAGGGAGGCAGGCAGGCAGGCAGGCAGGGAGGCAGGCAGGGAGGCAGGCAGGGAGGGAGGCAGGCAGGGAGGCAGGCAGGCAGGCAGGCAGGCAGGCAGGCAGGCAGGCAGGCAGGGAGGGAGGCAGGCAGGCTTTGTAGCGTGTTACACGTTACCTTTTAACGCGCGTTTTGTAGTCCTGGTTATTGTGAGGTATTATTATAGGATTGTGTAGCAATATATTGATTTTCGCAGTATTGCTGTGTCGCGATATTATCGGTGTCTATTGCAGTATTAGCGGTGTCTATTGCAGTATCATCGGTGTCTATTGCAGTATTATCGGTGTCTATTGCAGTATTAGCGGTGTCTATTGCAGTATTAGCGGTGTCTAGGGACCACAATGGGAATAAGTCTCTGGGCTTCATTGTGTCATCCCTGACTATATGTATTTACTGTATGACACAGACTGCTGTTTTCATATTTTCATATTTAAGTGGTCAAATTAAATCAATCTCGAGCCAGGTGTCGTGTATCATGAGGTAACCTGTGACTCCTCGCCCCGGTGGCGGTCCCCCTGGCCTGTCCTTATTTTGGGAAAGACAGATGGAGTAATGGCGCTGTGGCGCTATCGGAGCAACACTACCTTTCTCTACTGTGACTCTGTAAAAGCCTTCAGAAGGCTGAAGCTTCACACGACGGCTCCGTTTTGAAATCGGCGGATCAGTCCACGAGCAGCCAGTTGATAAAAACTAATCTGTTAGTTCTCCGGTGCGATCAGTGTCACAGAAGCAATGTTCTCTCTCTGAAACCTCCGCCGCAAACACAGAGAAACGTGGCAAATGAGATTTTGACAGTTTGCGTATCAAAGCATCGCGCGTGTCTGCTGCACATCCTGGGCTGAGGACATCTGAGGACATCTGAGGACATCTGAGGACGGGCAGGACCGAGCGCTGGGGGTATTAGGAGGAATATCGCTCATGAGGGAGCCGTCCAGAGCCGGCTGCTCGGGCCGTGCGAGGCACAGAAAGAGTGGAGAGAGAGAGAGCTGAGTGCTTTATTCAGCGGCAGCAGAATGGAGCTGTTATGGATTTCTAATAGTGATGAATATGTTTCTATATAGACAGACGGAGGAGAGCATTTGAATATAAGGTCAATGGTTTTGCAGAGACACACGCACACACACACACATACACACACACACACACACACACACACACACACACACATAGTGACAGTGATGTAAATCCATGTTTGTGGTGGTTGATGTTTGAGGTGTGTTGTATGCATTTGAGAGCTCACACTTACACACACACACTTACACACACACACACACAGGGACAATTTATTGATTGCCAGCAATTAATTGACGGATAGCGATGTGTTAAGAGCAAGGGGGTAAATACTGGGTTACCATGAATCCCACGCAGCATTGGCTGAGGTTAGGCTACTTTTGGCCCGCCTAGTTTTTGTGGCTTCTTTCGAAATTCTCGCTGCTATTTCTGACATTTTGGGGGCTTTTTTTCTTAGTTTTTAACGTTTTTTATTTATTTTTTTTAGAGCAATTTTTGACCTTTTGTCACATTTTTGCAGCTTTTTCAAAAGTTTTTGGCACTTTTTCTGTAATTTTTCAATTTTCACTGCGTTACAGCAAAAAGGATAACATTGTTACTCCCAACACTGGGTATCCATGACAACAGAGTATTTACTATGTATAAATGAAATATTTTACTGCAAAGTTAAGAGCCAGAAGAAATCTCACAACTGCAGTTTTACATTTGAGGTTTAACCCTCGTGTTGTTTTCTCGTCAAAATTATAAGTCAACATTTTTGTTGACGTTTTTTATCGATGTTTTTAACTTCTTCTTACATTTTTATCCCTTTTTTTCAACACTTTTGACGCTTTTTTTCAATGTTTTGTCCCTTTTTTTGACGTTTAACACTACGTAACACTAACTTATTAACTTTAGTTTTACAGTTATTTTTGGAATTTATGATCAATAAACCTCATTTATAGGAAATTATACCTGCCTGTCTGCCTGCCTTTCTGGCTGTCTGGCTGACTGGCTGGCTGGCTGGCTGGCTGGCTGGCTGTTAGTCTGGCTGGCTGTCTGCCTGGCTGGCTGGCTGGCTGTTAGCCTGGCTGTTAGCCTGCCTGCCTGGCTGGCTGTCTGTCTGGCTGGCTGGCTGGCTGTTAGCCTGGCTGTTAGCCTGCCTGGCTGGCTGGCTGGCTGTTAGCCTGGCTGTTAGCCTGGCTGGCTGGCTGGCTGGCTGTCTGGCTGGCTGGCTGGCTGGCTGGCTGGCTGGCTGGCTGGCTGGCTGTCTGGCTGGCTGGCTGTCTGGCTGGCTAGCTGGCTGGCTAGCTGGCTGGCTGGCTAGCTGGCTGTACTCTGTTGTCATTCAACTGCATGTCTGAGTGGTGGGTCGTTATGAATGTGGAACATTAGCAAGAATCAGCCTAATGCTGCTCAACATGTGCTGTTTGAGTTGGGAGTAACACCTTCTCTCTTCCACACACACACACACACACACACACACACACACAC
Organism: Percina caprodes; assembly: GCA_013375575.1. Classification (NCBI taxonomy): domain Eukaryota; kingdom Metazoa; phylum Chordata; class Actinopteri; order Perciformes; family Percidae; genus Percina; species Percina caprodes. The sequence continues at coordinate 69,614 of JABXJD010000790.1, forward strand.
ACACACACACACACACACACAATCTCTGGGCATTACAGAGGAGGAGAAGACAAATAACAGAGGCCAGACACTCTGACCTCGCTGCCTGGCTGGAGAGTAATTTCACTTCTACTGGAGATGGGAGAGGAATAAAGAGAGGGAGAGAGAGAAGAAAGGGAAGGGAATGAAGTGTAGAGAGAGAAAGAACCAGAAAGGCATATATCTGGCTGGTTTAGCTTATAAATGAACACTTCTGCTCAGTGATAAAACGATTGTTCTCTCCTGGTGTGTGTGTGTGTGTGTGTGTGTGTGTGTGTGTGTGTGTGTGTGTGTGTGTGTGTGTGTGTCTGCTTGCTTGTGTATAAATGGCTGCTGGTGTGCATGTTTCAACTGGCGGGGGTGCGTGTGTGTGTGAGTGTTTCTGCATCTTGTGAATGTGTTGGAAAATAGGAAATATTTGCACATTTATTTAATATTTGCACATTTATTTAATATTTGCATTTTTAATAGTTGCGTATATGTTCGGGAGGAACTGTCTGTGTGATGCTAGGTAACTTTGACGTTCAAAATCCCAAAAATGGTCTACTTATATTTGTCTTAAACGTGCGGTGAAGGGCGGATGGTGGCGTTGGTGTAGGAGGAAGAGCGGGGCACAACGCCCTGCACTCAGCGGCCAATCAACGAGGAGGATAGTCTCTCTGCACGTTCTGCAGTCTTACTTTACTTTGCTGTGACATTACTCAACCTCGTATGTGTGAGTACAGATATATATATAAGTGAAAGTTGTGTTGTTGCGGATCATTGCACGTGATTAAGTGGGTACATACGGAAATGCTGGAGATTAAACTGCATAAAACCTGCGTGTCACCTGGACTACTCCACAGATATCACACCCGACTAAGACTGTATTTATTCAGCACTTTTCATACATGTAAATGTAGCGCAGAGTGCTTCATACATTAGCCTGCCCCCACACACACAAACACAGATATACACACATTTTAGTTATCTATATATTATATTCATAGGACAAATCTATGTGTAAAATTCTGTTTATAATAGCATTCATCTCTATATTTATTCAGTACATATCCATGTCCTGCACTTATGGAACCAGTGTATATCCTGCACCTGCTGCTATTGCACTTCTGGTTAGACCTAAGCTGCATTTTGTTGCCTTGTACCTGTACACTCTAAGAAATAAATCTGTAAAATAACAGAAAAAAAAGGTTCTGGCAGCTCGTTAAGCTTAATTAAAAACAAAAATTTAAGAAAAAATTGCAGCTGAAGTAAAAACTCAGAACATTTTCTGTTATTATTATTATTATTATTATTATTATTATACGTTCTCTCAGATTAAGTCATTTTGACCCTTGTTTCAACGCTTCTTATTGACTTTTTGGCGCTTTTTATTTACACATTTTCAACGCTTTTTGTAAAAGAGGAAGAATACATTTATTTTTCACCCACCCACCCTTTAATCAACCAAAAATCAATTAATTAAAACAGAAACCGAGTTAATCCGAGCTGAGGAAAGACACTGAACCCTCGCGTAGCTTTTAGTTTTTCTGGGTCAAAATTAAAAATTAAAACCTAAAGACACTTTTACAGCTTTTACGGTGTTTTTGTCACTTCTTCCGATGCTCTGGTCGATTATTTTCTGCGTTCTTTGGGACATTTTTGTTGTTTTTCGCCGACATTTGTGTCACTTTTCTTAACGTTCTTTCATAAAAAACAAAGAAAAGAATTCTTCAAATGCCATAAAATTAAATAAACACCCAAATTAAATGAATGTAGTAAACTGATCATTTATATTACTCGTGAAGAACATTGTACGGAACCATTCACGGTTGTTTTTTTGGACAATTTGGTTGAAAGAAACCCAAATTTCTGATATAGAAACTTTTTGAAAATGGGTCAAATTTGACCCGAGGACACCAGAAAGACACTTAAATATATAAATAAATACATAAAAGCTGCTCTTAACAGTAGCTAATAAGTTCATAACATGTAGCTTGTTAAAATCCATCCATAAAATACTTACATGAATAAAATACACACCTGTTAGATTACCAAATAATCCAGGTGTCTCATGGTTTAATTTGCGGTTTTATATCAGAGACATTAACAATATGACATTTTCTTCTTTTCTTCAGCGAGTACGTGTGAACGCTGCTCATAAAGCACATGAAGGATCCAGTTTTATCTCTGATTTGATGTAAATGGGTCTACGTTAAAGCTGCAGGGATGTTGTGGGAATGAAGTTTCACCGAATATACCTGTTAGTCCAAATGTAAAATATGGAAATTATATTTTCGAACACTTCCCCCGCGATTATGAAATATATTTTTGAGCGGCGTTATGAGGAACATATGGAGGTTTTCATTCACCATTTTGCAATTACATTCAAAGCAGCCTGTCTGCTCCTCCACTCAGCATGGAGGGGTGATTTATCTGTGCACTTCTATTCATTTTGAATCAGAGCGGTGATGCCGGGCTCCCTCAGCACTTTGACAAGCGGTACAGCAGCGAGCCAGGAGAGACGCGAGCAGCAGCGCCGGCACATGAATAATCACCCAGACGCCGCCAGATAGCTGCGCTCTCCTTGGGCCTTCCAGCAGATGCTATGCTAACAAATGGGAGCAGTCAAACCAGAGCTAATGGGAAAAAAAAGTTTGGTGTTTTCACCCCAAATACACTGCACCGTTCCCTCGCATGCACACACACACACACACAAACGGTGTCACCGGCTGCGATTAAAGGCTGTAAACAGAGTGAGGTGCAGCCGCTGTAACAACTCTAGACTCTGATAATGTTCGTTTATTTTGACTTGTTTCCCGTGTTAATCAGCTCGTTGTGAGGCTGGTTGACATGTACATGACTGAATTCACTACTTACTTTATGAATA
>JABXJD010000790.1:75000-90000 GCA_013375575.1 Percina caprodes
GTGTGTGTGTGTGTGTGTGTGTGTGTGTGTGTGTGTGTGTATATGTGGATCCGTGTGTGTTTCTGTGTGTGTGTGTGTGTGTGTGGGTCTGTGTGATGAATTTCTATTAGATTTGTGTTTATCCCCCTGTGCTGATAAGGAGATGGGGTAATGACTGAACTGGGTTTTTTGCCACTGCAGACGCATTCAAAGACACATTCAGCACTCAGGGGGCGAGGCTATCAATCAGCCTAATCCAATCAAATCGAGTGTTTGATGACCTACGGAAACCTTGTGTATAATTTATGTCTGTAATTTATCTAATTTCTATCATTTCGTAACAGTTTACAAGTGAATTGTGGCTATTTTTATGACCCCCAGACAGAGGAGGGCGGTGACTTTGGTGTCTGGTGGCCACAGCAGCTTCAGAAACACATTTTTTAGAGCAGGAAATAACTCTTTAAGGGTTGTTGGTTCCCTGCCAACGAGGCAGTGCTTTCAAACCGGCGGAGCAAACTAATCTAGCAGACAAACAGCGGCGGTGATTTTTCAACAAGACTCCAGCAACGTGTTAGGATATTCCTCCATAAATGGTTGGTCCAGATGTTCCTGAAGCAGAAGTTGGAGCACATACAGTAGATTTAGAGGGTTTAAATGTCATCATGCTACATGTACAGATACTACAGCCTATGGGGGTCAGGGGTAGGGCTGCACGCTATGAGGAAAACATCTAATTGCAATTATTCTGACTGATATTGCAATATGATTCACAATACTGAAGGGAATGATCATAATTGTATCATTATCGAATGTAACTGACTAATATTAAATCTAAGCATTAAAATATAGTGTTATAATGTGTTTTTTGAGAGGATCTGTACCAAACAAAGATGTTTTCTGTAGTCTGTAGGGTAGGATGTGTAGGCCGGGACGTCTCTACATTGCCACCAATACATTTTGACACATATTCTGCCTTCAACAAGTATTGTGCCCCTCTGCGATTTGGATATTGCACTCGTCCGTATTGGGATTTTGATAAAATTGCGATTAATTGCGCAGTCACATGTCCTATTTTTCAAGGCATCTAGTTGGTGATTCATTTAATAATTGACAGCTATTCGAATAATCTTTGCAGCTCATGTCGAAAGTGTCTATAAAGTTTTCTGCACATTTGAATGTGCAGAGCATTTCTGTTTTTCTTATTTCCTTAAAAGCTGATATTTTATTATAGAGATACATGCCTTTTATGACATTTATCACATAAAGTACAAATACCTATATAATATAAAGTTAAATGGACTGTATTTGCATTCAGTTATGACCCTAAATTCACATTGTGGATGGATGGGTGGGTGGGTGGAGGGAGGGAGGGAGGGAGGGAGGGAGGGAGGGAGGGAGGGAGGGAGGGAGGGAGGGAGGGTGGGTGGATGGGTGGGTGGGTGATGGATGGATGGATGGATGGATGGATGTTGGATGGGTGGATGGATGGATGGATGTTGGATGAATGGATGGACGGAGGGATGGATGGATGGATAGATGTTGGATGGGTGGATGGATGGATGGACGGTAGAAGTGGATGGATGGATGTTGGATGGATGGATGGATGGATGGATGTTAGATGAATGGATGGATGGATGGATGTTGGATGAATGGATGGACAGAGGGATGGATGGATGGATAGATGTTGGATGGGTGGATGGATGGGTGGATGGATGGATGTTGGATGAATGGATGGACGGAGGGATGGATGGATGGATGGATGGATAGATGTTGGATGGGTGGATGGATGGATGGATGGACGGTAGAAGTGGATGGATGGATGGATGTTGGATGGGTGGATGGATGGATGTTGGATGAATGGATGAATGGATGGACGGAGGGATGGATGGATGGATGTTGGATGGATGTTGGATGGATGGATGGATGGATGGATGGATGGATGGATGGATGGATGGATAGATGTTGGATGGGTGGATGGATGGATGGATGGACGGTAGAAGTGGATGGATGGATGGATGTTGGATGGGTGGATGGATGGATGTTGGATGAATGGATGGACGGAGGGATGGATGGATGGATGTTGGATGGATGGATGGATGGATGGATGTTGGATGAATGGATGGATGGATGGATAGATGTTGGATGGGTGGATGGATGGATGAACGGTAGAAGTGGATGGATGGATGTTGGATGAATGGATGGACGGAGGGATGGATGGATGAATAGATGGTGGATGGATGGATGGATAGATGTTGGATGGATGGATGGATGGATGGTAGAAGTGGATGGATGGATGGATGTTGGATGGGTGGATGGATGGATGGATGTTGGATGAATGGATGGACGGAGGGATGGATGGATGGATGGATAGATGTTGGATGGGTGGATGGATGGATGTTGGATGAATGGATGGACGGAGGGATGGATGGATAGATGTTGGATGGGTGGATGGATGGACGGCCGGATGGATGTTGGATGGACGGACAGGATGATGGATGGATGGACGTTGGATGGGTGGATGGATGGATGGGTGGATGGATGTTGGGTGGATGGATGGATGGATGTTGGATGGGTGGGTGGGTGGATGGATGGATGGATGGTGGATGGGTGGGTGGATGGATGAATGTTGGATGAATGGATGGACGGAGGGATGGATGGATAGATGTTGGATGGGTGGATGGATGATGGATGGATGGATGGACGGACGGACGGCCGGATGGATTTTGGATGGACGGACAGGATGATGGATGGATGGATGAACGGATGATGGATTGATGGATGGATGGATGGATAGACGTTGGATGGGTGGATGGATGGATGGATGGATGTTGGGTGGGTGGATGGATGGATGTTGGGTGGGTGGATGGATTGATGGATGGATGGATGGATAGACGTTGGATGGATGGATGGATGGATGTTGGGTGGGTGGATGGATGGATGGATGGGTTTTGGGTGGGTGGATGGATGGATGGATGGATGGATGGATGGATGGATGGATGGATGGACGGTAGAAGTGGATGGATGGATGGATGTTGGATGGATGGATGGATGGGTGGGTGGGTGGATGGATGGATGGATGAATGTTGGATGAATGGATGGATGGATGGATGTTGGATGGATGGATGGATGGATGGATGGATGGATGGATGGATGGATGGATGGATGGGTGGGTGGGTGGGTGGATGGATGGATGAATGTTGGATGAATGGATGGACGGCCGGATGGATGTTGGATGGACGGACAGGATGATGGACGGATGGATGATGGACGGATGGACTTTATTAATCCCAAACTGGGAAATTACTGATACAGCAGCAAGGGACACACACACACACACACTCACACACACACACACACACACACACATACAGAAAATACAAGAAATATACTAGAAATAATAAATTAGATAACAAAAGATCAAAAAGCCACAGCACACCCACTGAAAACAGTGGGTTCATTCAGAGTGCCCTTGCTTTTTGTCTTTTTAAGATCAACGTTTCTGGCAACATAGCAAGAGAGAGAAAAGAGCTCCGGCGTGCAGCAGGATGGAAACCTTGGCCGTTGTGGGTTCAGCAGCTGAGCCTCCTTCCTCTTTATCCTTGCTGAACAATTTCAAATCTGTCTTCTTCCAAACAGCATGATGTGTTTTTTGTTTTAATGGATATTGCTTAAGTGTAATTGATTTGTCTACTCAGTTGTTAGTTAGCATAGATTTTTAAATTCTACTATTTTTTAGCCCTTTGAGGCTTTCTTCTGTTCCATATATTGTCACCTCCTGTCTTTGTCCTTTATAATTCCTGTTTGTATCTCACTTCTGTTTTTTTTTGGTTTTTTTATTCGGATCCCCATTACCTTCAGCCATTATAAGCTAGAAGCTATTCTTCCTGGGCTCCTGCAGTCTATTTTGTGACAATACAAATTACAACATCCCATTAAACGTTACTTCACATTACACATTTTACAGCATGCGACTGATATTTTACAAATTACAGCTGTCGCAATTAATAAATTATTTTAAAAAGATATATATATTACACTACTCCATATCTATTTTTAAAGAATAAGTGATAACCACATAGCCCAAGTCACCAAGTTTCTTTGAAAAGTTGGATATTATTATTCGGGAGTAAGTTCCCTTTACACATTGCTCTGTATGTGACTGAATGTTAAATTACATTGTTTTAACTACTAGCCAGTCAGAAGCAGAGTATGAGGGCCCTGACAGTACCTAGGTAAGGACTACTAGCCAGTCAGGAGCAGAGTATGAGGGCCCTGACAGTACCTAGGTAAGGACTACTAGCCAGTCAGGAGCAGAGTATGAGGGCCCTGACAGTACCTAGGTAAGGACTACTAGCCAGTCAGAAGCAGAGTATGAGGGCCCTGACAGTAACTAGGTAAGGACTACTAGCCAGTCAGAAGCAGAGTATGAGGGCCCTGACAGTACCTAGGTAAGGACTACTAGCCAGTCAGAAGCAGAGTATGAGGGCCCTGACAGTACCTAGGTAAGGACTACTAGCCAGTCAGAGGCAGAGTATGAGGGCGTGCTATGCTAGCAGCTAGGTGAGCATTATAACGTGCACAGGCGTAAAGGCTGAACTACATTAGAGCTGTTTGGAGCAGTTGGTGAACAGTGGTTTCTGTTGGAGATGGTATGTCCCTTTGGGGGGGCGACTTTAGGCTTTTTCCACTTTTAAACCTATAACATGCTCAAAAATATATATAAAACTCGTGTTGATGTTTTACTTTTTGCTGTGCCTTAGCCACATCAATAAAGGCTTTTTAGCTTTTTCTTCAACAGCAGTTCCTTGGTTTTCATTGTTGTCCTGATGGTCTTGGATCACCCTTGCACCAAAGAGCACCATGTTAGACTTTCTTCAACCACCACCAAAAAGAAGTGCTACTTCCTCTGTCTTCCCACATGTCTTATCTTTTTTTCTGTCTTTCTTTTTGTCTGCAGGTTATTGGCAGCGCTCTGGAACCGGGTCTAGTCGACCTCCACCAGATCAGTCTGGTCCCATCTGGTCCAGTGGCTCCACCACCAGACGAGTCTTGGGAATGGGATGAAACAGATATGACAATCGCAGAAGTAGAACCACAAGAAGAACCAGACCTCGACCTTATGCACAGCCTCCCCTTAGAACCAAATCTGCCTTCGGACAGCTTTCTGTCCAATGGGAATCAACCCGATGGGATTCAAATTGGTGTCCCAGCCAGTCCTGAGATGTTGTCCCATGTGAGGAATGGATCCTCCTCAGAGGCTCAGTCCAGTGTGATGTCCCAAACTCTATCCCTGAACAACAATAACGTCTACCAGGTGTACAGCCTGCATAGTGTGGAATTATACAGACAGCCTCAGTTTCCTCACACTTCCTCCTCTCTGCACAAAATCAAATCCGAAAAACGCAAACCGCATCTCCTGCTTAAGAGTCTGAGTAAAGACTCCTCGTTCTCTTCTATTGAATCCCTCCCGGACCTTCTGGGAGGTTTGATGTCAAACAGCCGAGGAGGAGACAGAGTCGTCGGGAGAGCGAGAGGGAGAGTGGCAGAGGAAGCGGCCAGTCGGCGGTTAGCCGGCGGTCAGAGAGCGAGAGCGGGATTGTCAGTGATACAGGAGACACGGAGACAACGACATCCAACTCTGAAATACAGGAAGAAGAAGAGGATCAGGGAGGAGAGGAGGAGGAGGGAAAGAAGCTGCAGAAGTTTAAAACCGTAGACTGTAGTGTGCACAAAGACAACGTTACCAACCAAAGAACCAAGAAGGAGGAGAGTATGAAGGAGAAAGGACGGAGGAGGGATGAAATGAGAAAAACAGAGATGAGGAGAAATGGAGGAGGCACAGGAGGGGAGGAGGGGAGGCGGTTGAGATCCTAATCCACGGACGTGGAATCCTGACTCCCGCTGACTCTGACTCTGACTTTGAAGTGGGAGGACTCGGTGTAGACTCTTCCGAGACCTTTACGTCCCGCAGCGACTTCACAGAGTTTAAAATCAACCAGTTGAGCGGTTTGGAGACCCCTCCAGCTGTCAGCCGCCGGGCGTCCAGTCCAGTATTATCTCAGGGCTCCTCTCTGGAGTCCCTTCTGGCTGTGGGTGTGGAGTTATTTCCCTCCAAAGACCAGCTGCACCGTAGCGCCTCTCTGGAGAGTTGCTTGGTCCCATGTTGGAGCACCGAAGAGACAGCAGGCAGCCTGGCCAGCCTTGGGGATCTGGACCTGATTGGGCAGGGCAGAGAGATGGATGTAGTGAAAGCACAAAAGGAGAAGAAGAATGAAAGTGTGCAAGGAGAAGCGTCCTCTGGGGAGCTGAGCCGAAGGACTCTGGATCTCCTGAAACGCCTGGAGAACATCCAGAGTCCTTTGGTGGGGAAGATGACTCGTAGTTTTTCAGACATGACGCTCGGAGCGTCTCCCGCAGCGCAGCAGACTCCTGCCTCGCTGTCCCTGGGCGGTCGACATGCCCCGCTTTCTGGGATTTCAGGGTCTTCACGAAAAGGCCCGCCATCCCTGATCAACGAGAGTTCAGCGACAGCGTCTCTGACGGAGCTGAGTAGCGCCGAGGACTCATCTGTGGGGTCGGAAGACGCCGCGCTCAGAAATCAACGCCACCTCTTCCTGGATACCACCGTGGCAGCAGCCAACGCCAACTCATGTTCTTATAGGAAACGTTGCCACGGAAACGGCAGAGGAGGGCAAGGGATGGATGAGGCGGACGCGCCAGTTTGAGCCTGGTAGTGAACGTCTCCTGCAAGTCGGCCTGCACGGACGAAGACGAGGACGACAGCGACCTTCTGTCTTCCTCCACGCTCACGCTCACCGAGGAGGAGCTTGGCGTTAGGGACGAAGAGGACGAGGAGGACGAGAGGTTGAGCGGCGCCTCCTCTGGCAACGACGAGGACGAAGAGGAGATGGAGGGCTCGTACGTCCTGGGGCTGGAGTACATGAAGAGGGAGCTGCAGAGTTGGATCCGATCGCCTCGAACTTCGTCTTCCTCTAAAACGGAGGCCGGTCTCCGGGACGAGCTGCAGTGCGGGACCACCCTGTCCTCCGCCTCTCAGAACGTGGAGCCGCACCGCTTTCAAAAGCGCTCCAAATCAATGGAAGCCAACACCATCAGTGGCAACAACAAGACAAAACGAGACAAGAGAGAACGGGAAGAAGAGGAGGAGAACCGGAGGAACGCAACGAGAAGCTACATCAGCCAGTTTGTGGACGACGTGGAGAACGGAAACGTGGACCAGAGCTGTATGAAAGGGGAAGACGAGGACGACGAACTCCTCCGGGAGGAGTCGAGCGTGTTCACCAAGAAAGGCGAGTCGCTGAGGGAGTCCTACGGGTTTGTCAAAACGGCAGAGCCAGTTCAGGATGACGGGGACTTGATCGTGAAGACGGAATCAAAGTTGCTTTCGCCGTCTCCATCATGCGAGCTCCTCCCCTTTCTGTCCAACCACGCTTCCTCGTTAGTGGGACAGCTGAGAGGGGAGTTGCCCTGCCACAGCTCCTCCTTCCCCTCGCCTCCGTCCCTCTCGCCCGTCGAGGACTGCGGATCCCATGACACCTTGCACACTGGCAGGCCAGCAGCCGGGGGACGGAAGGCCATCACCAGTCAGGAAAAGTTCAAATTCTCGTCTTTTGTGACGGAGGAGACGAGGAGGGAAGTCCGAGACAAAGAGACGTCCCTGCCGCCCAAAAAACGGCACAATTCTCACTCATCCTGCTGCAGCCACCTTCCCTCCCCCTCCGCCCTCCAGCCTTGCAGCGTAGGTGAGGGCGCCAAAGAGAATGTGCATGATTTCGTAATGGAGATTATTGATATGACGTCCCTGGCCCTGAAGAGCAAAGAGAATCAGCCCGAAGAACCGAACCAGCCCGACAGCAGCAGGTCCATCCCAGACCAAGGTCCTGCATCGCTAGCACAGATCAGAGACAAGGTACAGAATTAATAATGAATACAGAAATCCAACTGAGAAAATATCATAAAACAATCAGCCTATTATGGATTTCATTACAACGAAACCACATATATATTACATATATTGCAAATGCAGAAACCCTTATGAATTTAGCTTAATATGGTTGCAGATGTTGATAATAAATACATTTAATTATTGTAAATTGGAGTGGCTAGGACAAAGCTGTGTATCAGAGAAATAAAACGCAGATTTATCACTAGAAATGTGACTGTAGCAAGCATCTCACTATCACTAATGTTAAAGCCACATTTATGTTCTGATGCAACAAATGATATCTCCAACTACAAAAAAGCCTGGAGGTTCTGGATCTGGACTGGTTTTAGGGATCAGACTTCCCACAAGAGGTCATTGTTAGTGATAATCCTTTTTAAATCGATCCAAAATAAAAACCACGAGAGCTAAGGCCTTCATTCGGCTTCTGCCTGTCGCGTCGTAACGCTGTAAGCTCGACAAAACCGCACAACACCACTTCTACTGCAAAAAAACATGAAAACACCTTTACACTCTGCTCATAAAATAAGCATATCTCAAAAACTCTAAATATACAGATTTATTTATTCACAGTTACTTCTGGAGTGTTAAGAAATATTTTTGTATGTTTCTACATAAATCGACAAAAGTAAACTTATGGTTTCCTGACACAATTTCAATACCTTTATGAATTATTATGCTTTATTGACTTACATAGCCTTTTAGCTTGGGGTGTACTGATTTAAGGGATAAGAAGCATTTAAAGATACTCCAACAAATGACATCACTGTAAGCAAAAATGCAGACCTTTTCTTTTAAAGATTATTTTTTGGGGCATTTTATTTTGACAGGCCAGCTGAAGACATGAAATGGGGGGGGGGCATGCAGCAAAGGGCCACAGGTTGGAGTGGAACGGGGGGCCACTGCATCAAGGAGTAAACCTCTACATACGTGCGCCCGTGCAGACCCTTTCTATTGAGTCTCCGGTTTGACCTCTCACGTGTATTCGGTACATTTTGAGGGCAAAAGAATCTCAAAAGTAACAAAAGTTATCCCAGTTAATTTGTTCACTGAGTTGGAGTAATTCAATAAATCGCCTCACAGATCATAACTTTTAGGATGTAATGATTATAATTTCTTCAGTATCTTTTGCAAGTGAAGTAATCTAAAAGCTAATCAGTTTCCAGTCTTCCTTTTGATTTCGGAAAAAGAAAAACAAATCAGGCAGAAAACTTTGAAAACTCCTCTTGTACAAAGTATAAACTATAAATACTGCTTTTTTAGTATGCAAATCAACACTTGGTTGATGCTTTGGGGATCGTGTAACATGATATGTGACTTCACGTAAACATACACGCCGTATTCCCGTCGATTTTAGTTTTTTTAGTTTTCTGTTATTTTGAAAGTGTAAATGATGGAAATAAAATCTAATTTTTTTGTGACATGTGATACGAATGTATCTGTCGTTTAATGCCTTTTGGAGATTTTTCCATCTTTCCTTGGCTTCTTTATGCACATTAATACACATTTTTACCTGGGATGCCCAAACTTTTCCCTCAAGCTCTGTTGTTTTTTTTTAAATGTGTAGTGCTGTCAGTAGAGAGGCAAATGAAACCAATCGGTGCCGTCTACACCGAGTTATCCTCCTGCTAGAGTTAGCACCCAACAGGCTTAATAACCCTTGTATGGTATTTGGGTCAAATTGACCCATTTCACATTTTTTTACAAGAAAAATGGTCCAAGTTCCATGTTTTCTACCTGAAATCAGCGGCCTTATTTCCTGAGATAAACATGTATTCCTGACTCAGAACATTATTCTGGATATGACACTTATGTTGTTTCCATAGTGATTTTTAACATGAATTATAACCTGATGACTAAAAACGAACCCCACTTCCATCTTTAATAGTGTTCTAGTAGAGACTGATTCATTCCCTGAACATAGATGTTATCTCAGCTGTTGGAAATTGAGATAAAGACAATATTTGTTAATAGATTATGAAGTAAAATCTTATTTCAGAATTGTTTTTGAAACCCCAAATAAGTCCCGGGTCAGTTTGACCCGAGGGACACTAGAGGGTCCCGACAGGGAAGTTTTAAACTTGTTTTAAGCCTGTAAACATGCTGAAAATGTCATTACCAGTGCTTAGCCATGTGCAGTTATTTCTTCCAAGTCAACACAGTGATTCTGACTGCTGTAGATGTGACAGAAAGACATAAAAGCTTTGTTAATCCAGACGTCTGTTTATTTCCTGTTTCCCAGTGTCCACACTAGTCGATTGTCACAGCTTTTATGTCTTTCTGTCCCATCTACTGCAGTCAGATTCAGTGTGTTCACTTGGAAGGAATAACTGCACATGGCTAAGCACTGGTAATGACATTTTCAGCGTGTTATAGAGGCTAAAAACACGTTTAAAACTTGCCCTGTTTAAGCCTGTTGGGTGCTAACTCTAGCAGGAGGATAACTCGGTGTAGACAGCACCGACTGGTTTCATTTGCCTCTCTACTGACAGCACTACACATTTACAATAAACAGAGCTACATGTTGAAATCGATCAGAGTTCTCCTTTAAGCCAAGAGGCGTGTTATCTGTGCGCATTTGAGCTATCTGCGTGTACGTCTACGCTGTATACAGCCGGCGTGCACGTACACCCCTTGGCGTGTTATTGCGAGTTGAAAGCAATGGTTGAGTCTAGGAAACGTGACACGCAGGACACAATCCCCGGTCTCCTGGGTGACAGTCCTGTGTTTTACCCATCCACCCATCCCCCCCCCCATTTGAGTTGTTCCAGGGGGTTTCATTCAATTGTTTTTGTTTTTTCTCAACCAGAATAACCAACAAACCAAGTCGGGGGAAGTGAATTTTATTTATTAAGCTCAGACTCACAGATTTGAATCCCTCTGCCCTCAGACCCTCGAGTCAGACAAGGAACTAACAACAAAACAACAACTTTACAAACTTTCTCCTTCCTCCTCCAGGTGTTCGAACACTCCCACCGGCCTCTCCACCTTCGCAAGGGAGACTTCTACTCTTACCTGTCTCTCTCGTCCCATGACAGCGACTGTGGCGAGGTCAGCCAGTGCTCCGAGGATAAGTGCCCCACGCCGGTGCCCTACACCATCCCGTCTTACGCATCGCCCACCCAGGGCCTCCACAGCCCGAGCCTGAGCCCGGAGCTGTTCACCAGCACCCAGCGGCGAATATCAAACTCGTATCCGTCTGCCAGACACTCTTCTCCCGACCTGGAGTCCAAGAACAACTTCTGTGCTCTGGATTTGAAGTCTCCGAGCGGTAGCCGCGCTGAAGAGCCGACCAGCCCCTCTCTGTCTCTGCCCCCGAGCCCGGACATCCGGGATGAGGTGACCCTGTTTGCCGCCTGCACGGAGGAGGTTTACCTGGGCCCGCCTCTCTGCTACAGCATGGCGCTTACCAAGAAACCACGGCGCGTTCCTACGAAGGAAAACTCCCTGGACCCTGGCTATGAAGCTTACTCAAAACCAAGGGATACTTCTGATCCAGGTGATAGTCTGAGCCACATGTCTCCCTCGAAGGAGTTTGTGTTAGGCCAGGATCACAGGATGTATTTCCAAGGATCCAGTCCCACAGAGGAAACACACAGCCCTTTGTCTCCTTTCCTGGAGCCTTGTCGTGGCCCTTTCTCCTCCTCTCTCCGGGGGCCTGGCGCTTGCAACCCACCCTCTTTTCCTCTTCTTCCTTCCATGTGCTCTGGCGCCGAGGAAGAGGAGGTGAGAGACCTGTACCTCCTCTGTGATGTCGCTGGAGGCGAAGTCGCGGCCGCTGCAAGTGTCAGCCCGCGGCTGGAGGAGAGGAGTCGTAATGAGGGGCCTCCTTATCTTAATCCCGGGCGCGTGTCGCCCCGATAGACTCCTCCGCAGACGAATGTTTGGCAGATACTAAAACGCTTGAATCCAATATGGGCGCCGTAATGACCAAGATAAGTGTCTGCGGCTCTGCTACAAATCCCTCAAAAGAGCCAGCCGCTGCCACGCGTATTAATCCCAAAATTAACTGCTCGCCGATGAGAGAGGCAGATAGGGAGGAGGAGGCGAGGAGAGGGGAGAGGCGGCGAGTGAAGCGGGAGGAGAAGGGGAGGAGAGGGCGGAGCGGTTCGCAGCGGGAAGCAAAGACGGCGGCAGAGAAGCAGGTGAGTGTTTCACGTGTTCAGCCTGATCTGCTATCTCAGACATTACACAGGGCCGCAATACTGCTGTTCACCTCTCTACTCCAGGCTTTAGTCCGAGCCGAGCCCCTTGCTGGGTCTGGATGTAATGAGGCCACTGTGCGTTTCTCTCATTTCCATTTTCTTCGGACATGAGAGGCGCTGATATGTGGAGCCCCCCCCCCCATCCTCCTTACCCTCTCTTCTTCTCTCTACTTGAGCCTTTTTGTCTTATTTCCTCCTCTTCACCTTTCTCTTTGTGTCCTTTTTTCATCATCTTGATCTCCTACATGCCTCTAATCTCCAGTACTTACAGTATATCATCATCCTCTTCCCCTTTTTTCATCCCCTCCTCAACATCTTATGGCTCCCCCCCTTTCGTTATTTCCTCTTCTTCTTTTCTTCTTCAAATGTGCTTTCCTCCAACCTCTCTCTTTCCTGTCTTTCATCCTTCATTTGCTTTCCTCCCATCCTCTTATCTTCCTCTCCTCCTGCATCTTTCTGGTCTGTTTTCCTCCTCTTCACCTTTCTCTTTGTGTCTTTTTTCCCCCTCATCTTCCCCTACTCCATCCTTATTTCTCCTTACATCCAACACTCCTCTCATCTCAGGTCCCTTCCTTCTTCCCCTCTTCATCCCATACCTTCCTTCTCTTCATCTTTCTCCACCTTTACATTGCTTTTTCTTCCTTCCTTTCTTATCGCCTCTTACCCTTGTTTCATCACCTCCTCAACATCTTATGTCTCCTCCCTTCCTCTTTTTTTCTCCCTCCCCCTCTCTTTTTTTTACAATGTTTTTATTGAATTCAGCATCACAGTTATTAACCCCTGTGTTGTCTTCCTGTCAACCATAAACTTGTTGTCTTTCCGGGTCAATATTGAAAATGAACTTTTTCCAACGTTTTTTTTAAATTCCTGGTCAATAAACCTAATTTATGACATTATACAGAAATAATGAATTATTTTGACTGATATTTAAGATCAGAGGATGTTTAGCCAGGATACTGTTTAGAAAGCTTTTAATGAATAATAATAATAATAATAATGAATAAAACACCTTAAATTTAATGAAAGTAATCATTCATTTGACCTGTGAAGGACGTTGTATCCATATAATATACATCCATGCATCCATGTTATTTTTGATGGAAAGAACCCAGTATTATTGATATTAAAAACGGGTCAAATTTGACCCAAGGAGAACACAAGAACGAGTCCCGCATCTAGAGTCACTATGTGTGGGACTTAAGTGCGACTCGAGTCTGAGTCTCAAACTCGGGGCCCCGTTCTGCTGCGGTCCAGGGGCGTAGCACAAAATCCTGGTCCCTCTAGGAAAGCATTTTCTATTGGCCCCTCCCCACATTCATTCTGGCATCTTTTTGGGCCCTCCTCACATGAGGGCCCTGTGTACTAAGTCCCCTTCCCCCAGTCCGATGCCCCTGCTGCTGTCACCCTCCAAGACATGCCTCACTCCTGTCCACTTCTGGGGTTCACCACTTCTCCTGTCCCGCATTATCTGTCTCCTTTTTTTAATATTATTGATCAAATGCTTTCCAGATTTTCCTTCCTCTCTCTTTCTTTCTTGTCTTCCCTCATTTGTTCTCCTCCTCCCATCCTCTTATCTTCCTCTCCTCCTGCATGCATCTTTCCTCTATCTTCACTTTTCCACTTTATTCTTCCATGTACCCGATCCTCTAACTCTTTCACCTCCCTCCCACGATTCCTCCCTTCCTCTCTCCTCCCTCAGGTGTTAATGGAACAGGGGATTTGCAGAGTTCTCAGTTTTTGAGTTAAAGGTTAAGGTCCACGGAACAACATCAGCATAATTACTATCAGTCAGATTTCATTAGGATTCATCAGCTGAGAGCTTTTCCCCCGTCCCGCAGTGATCGTTCAATTCATTTCACCGCTGAATTAGCGTGTTTGTGCTCTTTTTTAAGTTTTCTATTTCCTTATGCAAATGAGTTTGGCATTTCATTTTTTTTTACCATGCCTGCAACCTTGCTGCCTCCTCTGTTTATCAACTTTTTACTCTCTTAAAGTGGACCGCGGCTCCGCTGACGGCGGTTGTTTTAACGTCTGGTCGTTAGTTGTGTTTCACACATTGCGTCTTAATGTAGGTCACATGTTCTTTGCACTATTTAAAGTGTCGATCCGTTGTCACTGCCTGCTCGTCAAATGCTGACGCTTGGTCAGCGTGTCTCAGCGTCAGATACCAACACAAAAATCCCCCGTTAGCGTCTTTAGAGCTCGACCGCGGCGCTGTAAGATGATGTAACGTGTAGAGAGTAGTATAAAAGACTGAAATCTCTGTAAGGGGCCAGGTTGGGGGGGGGGAGGCATGGGTCAAACAACACAACGTTACACTTCCAGGATTGTTCAGGTGTTGCCAGAAATTCCACCATATGTCCCTCTTTTCGGCCGGATGTCCGTCCTCTGTCCCTGTGTTGGCTCTCTAACCTGCAGCTGATTTCTGAGGACTCTGGTTACCTGGTCCTCAGATCTCTGCAGGGTAAATCCAGACCGCTAGCTAGACTATCTGTCCAATCTGAGGACTATGGTTACCTGGTCCTCAGATCTCTGCAGGGTAAATCCAGACCGCTAGCTAGACTATCTGTCCAATCTGAGGACTATGGTTACCTGGTCCTCAGATCTCTGCAGGGTGACAGCTAGCTAGACTATCTGTCCAATCTGAGGACTCTGGTTACCTGGTCCTCAGATCTCTGCAGGGTAAATCCAGACAGCTAGCTAGACTATCTGTCCAATCTGAGGACTATGGTTACCTGGTCCTCAGATCTCTGCAGGGTAAATCCAGACCGCTAGCTAGACTATCTGTCCAATCAGAGTTTTCTGTCGCATGGCTAAAACTACTTCTGGACGTACACCTGTTCCTTGCTGAGG
>JABXJD010000790.1:95000-122500 GCA_013375575.1 Percina caprodes
ACAAGAGCAGAATACAGTTAAGCAACGAGAGGGTTTGATTTAACGTCGTTATGGCACCACGGTGATGCGGCTAGAACTGCGGTGCCTGCGCACGGTTAGCAACAAAATATAACTTATAATATATAACTTATATATATATATATATATATGTATATATATATATATATATATATATATATATATATATTCATATTGTGGGGCAATTCGCTCTCAAAATAAATAAAAAAGCAACAGATGATTTCTAGTCCCTCTCTGTTGAGTCCGCTAGCTAACTTAAGCTAACGTTAGCTTTGTAAAACTGCAGAATTACAGCAAATATTAACACTTTACTGCTTTACTAGCTGTATTCTAGTATAACTAAGATATTGGCTGAAGTAAATATGTTTTACCGTGGATAGATTTAATATTAAACCGCAAATGATTTCCTGTCCCTGTATGTTAGTCAGCGGCTAACTTAAGCTAACGTTAGCTTTGTGGCGGTCGTGGGACTTCCCAAACTGAATAACTACCACACATAGAAACATCAGAACGCTTTGCTAACTCTATCTTGTTGTAACTGAGATATCTGCTGAAATAAAATGAATGTTTCCATCGACACATTTAGCTTCTGTACGTCCGCGAAAATCACATTTAGCATTCATTTTCAAGATAGCGGCGAGTCACCGGCACAGCTGATCCAAACGTATCCAGCGACAGATAACTTCAGAGCGTTGTAATAAATAAGTTGTTAATCCGATTAATCACTTTAAATACTAGTTGGAGAGCTTCTGGTTCCTTACATTAATACAAATGTTCTTAACCCTCGTGTTGTCTTTGGGTCAAATTGAAAATCAACACTTTTGTTGACACTTTTTATCGATGTTTTTAACTTTTTTGTCCCTTTTTTCATCACTTTTGACGCTTTTTTCAATGTTTTTCAACACTACGTAACACTAACTTATTAACTTTAGTTTTACAGTTATTTTTGGAATTTATGGTCAATAAACCTCATTTATAGGAAATTATACCCAATGTTTGAGTTAGAAAAGCAGAAATTAGGAATTATTGAGACTAAAATTAAAGGAATGGATGTTTATGATAATCACAGACTGGAATATGTCAACTTTTACTCTCAATACTATTTCAAAAACACTTCAATTTGTTTTTCAAATGCTATAAAATTGAATAAGACACCCCAAAATTAATGAAAGTAGAGATTTGTACTAAAGAGAACATTGATATAGGAAAACGGGTCAATTTGACCCAAGGACAACATGAGGGTTAATAGTCCAGACGAATTACTGCTTTTATGTATGCTTATGTGGTGTTGTGTGTGTGTGTGTGTGTGTGTCCGTGTGTCCGTGTGTGTGTGTGTGTGTGTGTCAAAAAGTGTACGTGCTTCCGGGTTGCACCCGAGGAACCAAAGATTGGTTCCTATTTATTCTAACGGCACTAATTGGCTCTTACAGCCCCAGATGAATGCTTTATTAAAGGCTGTTTCAGTTGTGTTCCTCATTATGCAAAACCAGTGAGGCCACATGAAAAACAGCTAAATGATGCACTACATTTTTAATCTGCACTACATTTTTAATCTCTCTCTTTCTTTCCATCCATTCAGAGACTACCTGTGTTGGGAGCAGGGACCTCCAAGATCCAGCTTTAAGGGAGCTCTCTCCACCCCCCACCCCCTCTCTCTCTCTGCTCCTGGAGGCCCCCCTTTCTGATCTCCCAAATCTCACTGCTGGAACCCAACGGATCGTAATGGAACTGGACTGAGAACTCATCCGGCAGATTCAGGGTTATACCTAACAGCTGATTTCAACTTCTTCACAGAAACACTGGCCCTGGGTGGAAGTTGGACATTTCTGAGCGACAAAGAAGCAGCTTTAAGCTTTTGCCTGAGCATATTTCTGAGTTAGACTGTAAACAACACTATCTACAGTTTTAATGTGATTAAGAAGAAGATGTAACAGCTCAGAAGAAAACAATGTAGTAACCATAAATCCAACAACCATTTAAATGTGATTAACATATTGTGTTTTTAGAATATCAAATGGGTCAATGCCGTATGTTGCGTGTGTGAGAGCCAACCGTTTCACAACGGTTATGGAGCAGATAAGAAGTGTTAGGCGAAAAACTATGTGTCGCAGGGAAATCCCATATTTCTGAAAGGAAGATCACAAAGAGGAATGGATTAGTTTTCAGCAGCTGTAGAGAGATATTTCACAAATGAGTCAGAAGCTTACATCAAATTGGGCTAAATGGGAAAAACCTCTCCCGACAAAATGGCTTTTTACATCTAAGTGAGGCATCCCAGAATCACCTTGATCTTTTTATTAAGTGTGTTTTTTTTTTATATACTGTATATTCTTTTATAATTTTCTAATATATATTTTGGTGTGTCATGGTTTGGTTCTAAGGCACAGGAGATAGACAATGCCGCTTGATAAAACCAGAATGAGTCTTTGAGTCTGACGAAGATGTGACGAAGATGTGGAGAGATGGTATTGGACTGACCTGAAATCAGCTGGAATTTGCAGATTAACGCAAAGATGGATCCTTGGTCTTCCTTAGGTATTCCCATGTTGATGCTACATCCTGTTGTTTGCTGGAGGCTGGTTGCCCAAAGAAATGTTAGGCGATACGACTCCTTCTGTCTCCCAACTCACGCTTGGTCAGAGTCTCTCAGCGTCAGATACAGAGGCAAAAATCCCCCTTTAGCGTCTGTACTGAACGCACCGGGAAGAGCAGCAGGCGGCCGCGGCGCTGTAAGATGACGTAGTGTTGAGAGAGACAACCGTAGAGATGAGTATGAAAGACTCAAATCTGCATTAGGAGGCAGGTTCGGGGGCCGGACGGGTCAAACAACACAGGACCTTTACCCAGGAGATGGAGTTTGTGCCCCGTTTTTGTCGTGCGTGTCACTGATACGTACATTTTGTCACCCCACCCAACAACTTTTCCTAAACCTAACCGTCTCGTTTGCGTGCCACATGTCATGTTGACATACGTCCCGACCCGGGGCGTCAAAACGTGACGTCAAGAGTCCCAACCAAGCACGTTTAGACGCTGAAGGGCTAGACGCGAGTCCCAAGAGCATCAAAAAGTGACGCCATGGGTTTGGTGTCAGTTTAAAGCCCTGATCAGGACCCTTTTCAATGCTTTGTTAGGGACCCCATTGGGAATTTTATTTTTTTTTATGCCCTGTGTATTTCCTTGGTGTCATTTTTCAACGTGTGGGGTAAAACCACTTAGCTAGGGTTAGGAAGAGATTGTAGGTGGGTTCAAAAGATGTGAGATGTGTGAGAGAGGGAGAGAGAGAGAGAGGGGAAATGCAAAGGAAATAGAGAGAAAAGACAGAAGGAAACCAGGAAAGAGACAGTTTGTGTGTGTTATGTAAGTCATTGACTACAAAAACAGCTAAAAACCCCAACATTTTACTACAGTTCTTAAAGCCATTTAGGGTTAGGAAGAGATTGTGGGTGCGTTCAAAAGATGTGAGAGAGAGAGAGAGAGAGAGAGAGAGGGGGGGAATGTGAAGGAAATAGAGAGAGAGAAGAGACAGAAGGCAACCAGGAAAAAGACAGTTTGTGTGTTTATGTAAGTCATGGTGCGGGGGGGGGGGGATGGATCAGCAGACGCCTCCCGATACGATATCATCACAATACTTACGCCATGACACGATATTAATGCGATTTTAAAACATATTGCAATATTCTGCGATATATTGCAATTTATAACCTTTTTTCGAACTTCTAATTTTTCCCCAAAAGGAAACTTATCAACATGTTTCATCTAAAAAGAAACTTTTCTCTGTTTGTTCATCTCACTTCAATGTTATTGCTGCAGAATGAGACAAACTGACCACATAGATAATATATAATATATAATAAAAGATCCATACTTGGCGCCTGTGTATTGACACAGTATTGAAAATATCGCGATACTACGCTGTATCGATGTTTCCCCCACACACACACACACACACCTTTAGTAAGTCATTGACTACAAAAACACCTAAAATCCCCAACATGTCACTATAGGGTTAGGAAGAGATTGTGGTTTGGGTTAAAAGATGGACGTTGGATCGGCACACGGACCCAGGCGGGACTGAATGGATGTCCTGGTAAAATGCCTCCAAGCTACGAGTTTCGGTCTTTAATACGACTCCCTACCATCTCTTCTCACTCTACGCCATCTTACCGCGCTGTGCTGGAGCTTTCACCGCCCGGTGCGTCCCATACCGGCGCCAAAGGGAGCCTGACCCGGGTCAGTGTGCCAGTACGGGTTGGAACGATTGAATGAAACAAAATGGCAATTCAGTTAATCTCACATCTTTTACATCCACGTTTGTTGGATAACAGTGTTTAACCCTCATGTTGTCCTCATGTTGTCCTCATGTTGTCCTCATGTGGTCCTCATGTGGTCCTCATGTGGTCCTCATGTGGTCCTCATGTTGTCCTCATGTTGTCATGTGGTCAAATTGACCCAAGGACAAATAAATTCCAAAAATAACTGTAAAACTAAAGTTAATAAGTTAGTGTTACGTAGTGTTGAAAACGTCAAAAAAAGTGAATTTGGAATTTATGGTCAATAAAGCTCATTTATAGGAAATTATACCTAATGTTTGAGTTAGAAAAGCAGAAATTATGAATTATTGAGACTAAAATTAAAGGAATGGATGTTGATGATAATCACAGACTGGAATATGTCAACTTTTACTCTCAATACTATTTCAAAAACACTTCAATTTGTTTTTCAAATGCTATAAAATTGAATAAGACGCCCCAAAATTAATGAAAGTAGAGATTTGTACTTGGCAAAGAGCGTTGTGTGGAATCAATCATGTTATTTTGGGGAATTAAAAAGAACATTGATATAGGACAACATGAGGACAACATGAGGACAACATGAGGGCAACATGAAGACAACATGGGGACAACATGAGGGCAACATGAGGGTTGAGGACCATTGGGGGGGCAACGAGACGCATATACAATGGGCTGTTCATGTTGTTCTTGCTAAAATGTTACACATACCCAGAGTCGGTGACACTTTTCAATTCAATTTTATTTATAGCATCAAATCATGACAAAAGTCATCTCGAGAGACACTTTACAGACAGAGTAGGTCTAGACCACACTCTATAATTTACAAAGCCCCAACAATTCTAGTAACTCCCCCTAATTAATATGGTTGCAAGCAGGACAGAAAATCCTTCATTTACAATAAGAGAATAAGTTGCAGATGCATCGTTGCATTTCAAGTGTTGCGTAGGGTAACGTAGACGTTGGGTGTCTACGCGGGTATCACTGTCACCATCCAACGCATCAAGAGATCGTTGTAGCAGCCAGCGTAATCTACCCCAGTATCAGCCATAACTACAACAGATACCTTCTAAAATAAAATGAAAATACAAATCGGGCTCAGGGGCGGACTGGGACAACAATTCAGCCCTGGCATATCCGGCCCTTACCGGCCCGATTTCAGACGGGGACATTGTTAGCTTTATAATTGCATAAACCAGGTGACATCACGTGAGATTATGGCAGCAGCAGCATGAGGCGGATGTACAGGCTTTCATACTTACATAGTACACATACTGAAGCAATCCATAACACCTTCAGATAAACTACGATGGCACCATCTTGGCATAGAATGGACATGCCTCCATATTTAAAATATACAACATACTTAAACACCCAAAACTCAAAAGTACGAAGACACAGCGGACCAGACGTGAGCTTTTATTTTGAAAAGTAGAAACCTGATGGCACCAGACGGGAGGCTTCAGGCTGCAGCCGTACAGTCTAGTGTGTAAACTAGTGTGATACGCCAGTAGTGCTGCATTTTTTCCACATCGTCCCAAGAGTTCATCGGCCTCGCCGGTCCGCCTACGATCAGGCTCTCCTGCTACCCTGCACCTGGCTGGATAGTCACTAAGACGGGCTTTCCCGGTGTTACACCGAAATCTGTGACCCATCAGAATGCGTGCTCTTTTGCGCCGTCTACCTGCCGTAAATCACGGGAAAGAATCAGACATTAATACAAAAACTATATAAAAACAGTGTTGTTTTCACTGTCTTGTTGCTGATCATCAGATGGAACATTAAGTCACTTTAACATTATGCAGTTGTGTAATTTTGCTCCAGTGCTTTAACTTCTACCTGAAGTCTTACTAGCTGTAGATCTGAGTCTCTCATTGAAGCAACCAGCAAAGTCTTTTTGTTCTTTTTCGTTCACATCATGCCTCACAAACGTCTTCCAGTCCTCTCAGTATTGTTCTGCCACCGTTTGGACACCAACACATCTTCAGCCAGTTGTGCATGACTCCTTACTGTCTCTCAGTGTGTAACGCTGCAGTTGTGTACACCCTGTTATCTTCTTAACACATTGTTAAAACTGTATGCTTGCGGTGTTTCAGCACAAGTAGCATGTGACTTGCTAACAAATAGCACCTGGTCTGTATATAGATGATGTCCGTGTTCATAATCCGTCACTGTGACAAACTGCGTAGATCTATTTGCAGTTGTAGCTGTGCTAGAAGCTCGTCCTCCTGTAGTATCAGCACCGCTCTGCAGCCTGTGAGTCCTGTGGACCTTACACAGCCACACGGCCTCTGGAATCTGGGAAAGTGGACTAAATGTCTTTAAGCTGTCATTGAGAAATATTTCAATGGTGGGAATAACTTGCTGTTAAGGAGACGTCTTGTCATGATTCACAGCTTTGTGGAGACATTGAAAAGATTGCGTTAGTGTTAATAAAAGCTAGAAAGATTAAGATTTGTTAAAAGACCCACTTTTGTTGAACTTTACAGGATACAAAGAGGCATATAAGCTGTGTTCTACTGTATTTGTAGAAGCTTAAACTTAAAGGGCCCATGGCATGAAAATGTCACTTTATGAGGTTTTTAACATTAATATGAGTCCCCCACCAGCCTGTCTATGGCCCCCCAGTGGCTAGAAATGGTGATAGGTGTAAACCAAGCCCTGGGTATCCTGCTCTGCCTTTGAGAAAATGAAAGCTCAGATGGGACAATCTGGAATCTTGCCCCTTATGATGTCATAAGGGGCCACCTCTTCAAAAGCTCATTGTTGGACTGGCTCTAGTGGCTGTAATTCTGCACCAAGGCTGAATTTTGGGAAAGAGACTTCAGATACAGTATTAGGGACCACTAAGGTCTATATAAAAGAGACTTCAGATCCAGTATTAGGGGACCATTAAGGTCAATATAAAAGACTTCAGATACAGTATTAGGGGACCACTAAGGTCTAATATAAAAGAGACTTCAGATACAGTATTAGGGACCTCTGAAGTCAGTCCAGTCAGGTTGTGTTAACCACTTTGGGGTAAATTCCTAACTTGTCCAACTTTATAGGCTAACAGTGATTGCTCAAAGCTAGTTTCACGTTAGAGGGAGACAGTATTGACAGTGCTTGGTGCGTTCTCTGTAGATCTCATTCGGGAAGCGCTCAGCACACCTCATGAGCCGTTAAAGTCAACGTCTTGGTGGTCAATTCCAAATGTTCCAACTTCCTTGTTGATGAGAAAGGACCTGAATGCAGCATTATTTTTCTCTAGAGACAGGGAGTGTTGGCGATGCTTTTTTGCTGTGATTCTATAATACGCGATACGCTGTGAGAATCGGTCATGAATCTTTTTTTACCTTTATTTATCCAGGTAAGTCGATTGAGAACAAGTTCTCACTCACATTCCCACAGTCCCGCATTCATACCTGGTACATGAGTACAGCTGTTGGGGTTAAGGGCACTTTCCCCACCCAGGTCTTGAACCGGCAACCTCCTGGTCTTCTCTAACTTCTAGGCCACCACTGCCCCTTCTACCTGTTGTAGTCAAGACCCCCTAAACCAAGACCAAGTCATCACTGAGACCAGAGTGTATCGAGAACGAGACTTTGAACGGTTGAGTCCGAGTCAAGACCAAAACCAGAGCAGTGCAAGTCCCACGCAGCATGACACAACAACCGGAAAAACGCTGGAAAACACTAACCGTAGTCAATCCTGATCAGAAGGATCCCGTCCGCATAAAAACTGAAAACAAATGAAACTGCTTTTGGTTCAGGTAGCCAAATCTTGGCTGGCATCTCCCAGACATCCAGAGCTTCTATTCCTGTCGTCCACATTCACTGTTGGGAGTGTGTTCAGGGGGCAGGGACTAGGGGGGTCATCAGTATAACATTTTAAATTAGAAATGAGTTAAGTTGTTGATAAGATCCACATTTATTGTCTCTTTTAGAAGAAATACCTGTCGAGAAAGCATAAAAGGGCAACACAAGGCACATGCAATCAAGACCTCGCTATTGGTGGCATTTGAAGCAGGAAGTTTACCATCCAATCACAGTTTAGTCAGTTTAGTGATATCCCTGCACTTGTGGTTTTGACCGGTCTTGAAATAAAATCCTTCAAAGTCCTCTTTGTCTGAGACAGAGTAAAAATGCGGTCGGCTCTGAGACTGAGACCTTCAAAAAGTGGTCTTGGACCCGGTCTCGAGTACTACATCTCTGTCGCTGTGGTCTGAATTTACCCATTCTCACTCCCAACTCATAAAATACTGAAACTCGGTCCGTGGCTCTCAGCAGTGGACAGTATTAAGAGCAACGATGTAGGGAGTAGCATGAAAGACCGAAAATCCGTGTAAAGAAGGTTCGTTTGGATGGAAGACGGGTCAAACAACAGGACTTTCACCCAGGAGACCGGGGTCCATGTCCCGTTCTTGTCCTGTTTGTCACTGAAACGTACATTTTTTAACCCCACCCTTGATCTCTAATTGTCACGTTCTTGTACGTCCCGACCCAGAGCGTCAAACTGTGACGCCAAGAGTCCCAATCAAGCGCGCCCAAAAGTGAAGCCAAAGGGCTAGACGTGAGTCCCGAAAGCGTCAAAAAGGGACGCCAAGAGTCCCAATCAAGCGCGCCCAAAAGTGAAGCCAAGGGGCTAGACATGAGTCCCAAGAGCGTCAAAAAGGGACGCCAAGAGTCCCAATCAAGCGCTCCCAAAAGTGAAGCCAAGGGGCTAGACGTGAGTCCCAAGAGCATCAGATAGTGATGCCAAGGGTCCCGACCCAGCACGTCAGAAATTGTCGCCCAACTAAGCGTGTCTAATTATGACGCCAAAGGGCGAGACGTGAGTCCCGAGAGCGTCAAAAAGGGACGCCAAGAGTCCCAATCAAGCGTATCTGAATATGTCTTTTCACGTCGGTAACAAACGCCAAAGGCACCGGACCGAGAGTGGCTTTTTGACGCGATGGGAGTGAGAATGTCTTGTCTGAATCGATGGAAATAACATTCACACCCATCAAATCAAATGTATCTCTACGTGAGTACATTCTGAAGTACAGCTTTCCCCTCTCTACTGGCAGCAGCGTCTGCTCAGCGAGGGTTGGACCGTGAGTCCAAAAAATTAGAAATAATACAATCGAGACGGCATGTTAATCTATGCAACACGACCAAAGTTGGCGAAAGCTGAAGCGGTGTTGTTGTGTAGATGTTAGTTGGTGGGGACGTGTGTTATTAATACTGCTGGATGTACTGTACATACACGACTGTATCATGTATTGCTTTCTTTTTTCTAGTCGACTTCCTGTAACGGTGATTAGCACAGCAGTGACGCTGGGGTAGGGGGATCGGTGTGTGTGTGTGTGTGTGTGTGTGTGAGAGAAAATAGGGTTTGAAATCTTTGAAATATAATTGTGTGCCTTGCTCTACTGTTACTACTTCTACCTTTTTTTTATTATTAAAACCACTGCTTTCCCAATTAGGTGAAGAAAACATGCAACAAAAAATAAAACGAGAAACAAAATCAATTTTGAAAGCAAGGTTTGAGTTGAGCGTGTGTAAATATGTAAAGGTGTGAAGGTGTGTACCATGCAGAGGGAGGAATGCTTGGTGTTTGTGGTTCTATAACTCTGTATGTGACCTGTGATGTGGAATATCTTTATTATTAGTACTGGCCATAAAGAGCTTGACTGCATGGTTCCTGCTAACTACAATGTAAAACCAACTGTTGACAAATAAACTTAATTTATTGGGAAAAATAACATTCAGCTGGATTTCCTTCATTTCGGCAATGTTAACATTTTTGGCGCTTATTTCAATTTCGACCCATTTTATTTTGACAAAAAAAAAAAATTAACTGAAACCGGGTCAGTCTAACCCGAGGACAACATGAGGGTTAATCCAGGAGAGGTGATTACTGGACCTGCTTCAGGTGTGTAGGCAGCCACAGGTGTGTTGACGAGGGGGGAGAGAGAGCCAGGAGCGACCCCCCCCACCCAGCAGAGGAACAAAACCCCCAAAAACCCAGCGAGGGAAACAACCCAAACCATGAGTCTGTACACATGTTTCCCATTGATAAAATGACACTTTACTGCACTCAAGCAGTAGTATACGTCATGTTACACATAAATATGTAATGATGTAATAACAGCAAAGACAACGTGGGCAGTATTGACGACATAATAGGCTACGGAATATTTTGTTCTGTATGGACAGGAGCAATATTTGAAAATTAAATTACATATATATATATATATATATATATATATATTTGCATTTAAGTCAAAACCAAGAGACTTTCAAACATCAAAATGTCATTTATTAAATATATTTGTGTCAAAATGACATATAAATATCTTTTTGTTTTCTATTTTGCGTGGAAATGCTTTAAAAAATAGACATCGGTCCTGTTTCTAGCATCACCACGTTTTCTGCCACGCCTGAGAGTGTGAGCTCTAACCTGTTACCATGGAAACCAAAATAAAAACGGACACGCCATGCAGGCAGCGTGCAGGAGCCCCGACACATATGACAAGATCTGGTAAGATCTGAGATAAAGCTTCAGTCAAAATGTATTTTAAGTGTTTATTCTTTGCGCAAATAAGAGTTTGACGGATTGAACAAAGGAACTAAAAAACATCCATCCATCTTCATCCTCTTATCCGGTCTCGGGTCTCGGGGGGAGCAGCTCCAGTAGGGGACCCCAAACTTCCCTTTCCCGAGCCACATCAACCAGCTCTGACTGGGGGATCCCAAGGCGTTCCCAGGCCAGGTTGGAGATATAATCCCTCCACCTAGTCCTGGGTCTTCCCCGAAGCCTCCTCCCAGCTGGACATCCCTCCACCTAGTCCTGGGTCTTCCCCGAGGCCTCCTCCCTGCTGGACGTCCCTCCACCTAGTCCTGGGTCTTCTTCTAGGCCTCCTCCCAGCTGGATGTCCCTCCACCTAGTCCTGGGTCTTCTTCTAGGCCTCCTCCCAGCTGGATGTCCCTCCACCTAGTCCTGGGTCTTCCCCGAGGCCTCCTCCCTGCTGGACGTCCCTCCACCTAGTCCTGGGTCTTCTTCTAGGCCTCCTCCCAGCTGGATGTCCCTCCACCTAGTCCTGGGTCTTCTTCTAGGCCTCCTCCCAGCTGGACGTCCCTCCACCTAGTTCTGGGTCTTTGCTGAGGCCTCCTCCCTGCTGGACGTCCCTCCACCTAGTCCTGGGTCTTCTTCTAGGACTCCTCCCAGCTGCCTGGACCACCTCCCTAGGGACCCCCCAGGAGGCATCCTCACCAGATGCCCAAACCACCTCAACTGGCTCCTTTCGATGTGAAGGAGCAGCGGCTCTACTCCGAGCTCCTCTCGGAGGACTGAGCTTCTCACCCGGTCTCTAAGGGAGACGCCAGCCCCCCCCCATAAGGAAACCCATTTCAGCCGCTTGTACCCTGACTAGAACTAGAAAACAGAAGGTACTTTTCTCCTTCTGTTGCTGCAGGTTGTGACAAAACCGAAAGGTCTCAGAACGGTTAGGGGGAAGCGGCTCTGTGGTCGATCATAGAGGAACAAGCAACTCACACATCAAAACACACCGTTCAGACAGTCTGTCTGATACATGATATGATTGGATAACATTGGATAACAACAGGTGAGCTTTTTTCACACTTTCACTTTCATTACAGGAAAACACACCCCATCTGGTTCCTGTAAATGAAGAGCAGTCAAACTGAAAGTCAAAGCCCAGAACTTCACATTAACTTCACATTGTGTCTGAACAAACAGCTGATACTGAATACTTCTGAGAAGAGAGAAAAAGATGTAAGTAATTTTACCTTCAGCTGTAGTTGATAAGTTACTGTTTATGTGTCATTAATGACTTAGTTTTACAATAACACAGTGCTCATATTGGCTTTTGATTAATTATCGGACTGCTGTTGCACAGCATTCCCACTATTGTTATTCTGTTCTTTATTATTCTTATTATTCCGTACGTTTTTTGGCTCTCTCTAACTTCTGCATACTTTCAGCTATTTGTTTCGTTCAACTTTTATACTATTTTTTTATACTACGTATTTATACTTTTTCAAATATTAAGCTTTTAAACATTTTATTTTAACATTAAAGTCAATGAGAGCAAGCTTCAAATCCTTCAAATCTTCTTCTGCTCCCAAAGTTTTCAGCGCCTTCATACTTTCACCTACAGACGTGGTCCAAACTTTAAAACGTTCACGAAATATTCAGCTATCCGGCTATGGCTTTTCAGATTGATACATTTCACAGTTTTTGTGAAAAAGCAGTTTAAGTATAGTGTACATTTTATGATATTTCTGCGTTTATAATGAGTGTGTATTGCAGTAGAGTGAGGAGTGATGTCACTAGAGTGGAGAGAGTCAAAAAAATCCTCTTTGTTTTCTCCTTATAACTTGCTCCCACGCCAACAATTCTAACTTGTCATGGACAATTCATACATCAAAACGTAGGTATTCTTGTCTAGTTTCAGACAATGTGCTCATTCATGCAATATGAATTATACTTTTCGCTCAGTGAGCTTTCAAATGACAAGAGTTCAGAATCTTTCTCCATTCACTTCCATGTGATCTGAGCAAAACACTTTTTTAACTCGCTGATACGCCCACATTTTTAACTTTATCAACATGAATTTTATATCAATACGTTCACAAAGGCCTTCTGGTGCTCATGAGGAGTAAATAACTTTTCATTTTGCCCGTCTGACCATTTGTTTGAGAGCTGGTTCAGTGTCTGAGGAGCTGCGGTTTCCCCACAGTCGACAGGTACAGCAGGTGTGGTCGTTAACAGATCAAAGAGATGACATCACAGAGATGAAAGGCTTCCTAGCTGTGTTTACAAACATGGCCACTGATCATATGTAACCATAACAACCGTTTCCCAGGCAATGCAATACTCTGTATGTCTGTCTGTCTCATTATATATTACAATGGATAGCTTCCTAAACAGATGTTTTGGTGGTGGTGCAGTGGTTGTGACACCTACCCTTCATGTGGGAGACCAGGGTTTGATACCCACAGCTAATACCTAAACCAATGTGTTCCCCATGAAGACAGTTAACCCCCAGTGATGGCCCAGTGGATATGGACGGGGGTTTGATCCCCGCTGTAGTACATCAACCCTGACGAAGGCATTTAACCCCATTACGATTTCTTTATTATTCCGTATGTTTTTTAGTTGTCCGTATCTTCTGCAGACTTTCAGTTATTAAAACCATTCAGCTTTTAAAATCTAGTTGTAGCTCCTTATGGTGTAGTGGTGGTATTCAACTTAATTAAAACCATTCCTACTTTTTCAACTACTTTTACTACTTAAGCTTCTTCTTACTGATTTAAGCTAATTCTCCAGGTTGGCTTTAGCAATTCAATTTTTTTAAATTATTCCACCTTTTTTACATTAGTGGTGTTATTTAACCAAATTAAAACCACTTCTACTTTTTTCAACTATTCTTACAACTTTTACTGATTTAAGCTATTCAACCAGGTTAGCTTTAGTAATTCAGCTATTCAGCATTCCCACGCATTTTCTGCAGGAAATGCATTTTCTAGTCTAGTGTATTAATATTTTACCTTATGGCGATATATTTTCAAACGAGATTAGACAATACTTTTTATATGGATATAATTTAATGTTGCGTTACATGACCAACTTGTTCTGTAAAGCCTCAAACTCACACACACACACTCACTCACACACACAAAACACACACACACACACACAGGCTCTCCTACTGCTGACATTGGCCTACAATGTTTTAATCATCATTTTGTAATTGTTATTAACACAGCTGTTTATTTTGTTAAGCATGGAAGGGAAACCAGTGTTCTGCTGGGAACTTCTTGTTGTGGCAGTCGCCAA
Organism: Percina caprodes; assembly: GCA_013375575.1. Lineage (NCBI taxonomy): Eukaryota > Metazoa > Chordata > Actinopteri > Perciformes > Percidae > Percina > Percina caprodes. Next base: position 109,136 of record JABXJD010000790.1, read on the forward strand.
GGTGAACAACACGGAAAAGCTGCTGCTTTATAGTTGGACGGCTGTTGCACAGCATTCCAACTATTGTTAATCTGTTCTTTATTAATAGTTGGACGGTTGTTGCACAGCATTCCAACTATTGTTAATCTGTTCTTTATTAATAGTTGGACGGTTGTTGCACAGCATTCCAACTATTGTTAATCTGTTCTTTATTAATAGTTGGATGGCTGTTGCACAGCATTCCAACTATTGTTATTCGGTTCTTTATTATTCTTCCTTATTCCGTACGTTTTTTGTCTCTCTGTAACTTCTGCATACTTTCAGCTATTTAAACCGTTCAACTTTTACAATCTTCAGCTCTTTCAGCAGATGATGGGACTTATTCTACTATTTTTCTACTATTTATACTTTTTCAAATATTAAGCTTTTAAACATTTTATTTTAACATTAAAGTCAATGAGAGCAAGCTTCAAATCCTTCAAATCTTCTTCTGCTCCCAAAATTTTCAGCGCCTTCATACTTTCACCTACAGACGTGGTCCAAACTTTAAAACGTTCACGAAATATTCAGCTATCTGGCTATGGCTTTTCAGATTGATACATTTCACAGTTTTTGTGAAAAAGCAGTTTAAGTATAGTGTACATTTTATGATATTTCTGCGTTTATAATGAGTGTGTATTGCGTGCAGTAGAGTGAGGAGTGATGTCACTAGAGTGGAGAGAGTCAAAAAAATCCTCTTTGTTTTCTCCTTATAACTTGCTCCCACGCCAACAATTCTAACTTGTCATGGACAATTCATACATCAAAACGTAGGTATTCTTGTCTAGTTTCAGACAATGTGCTCATTCATGCAATATGAATTATACTTTTCGCTCAGTGAGCTTTCAAATGACAAGAGTTCAGAATCTTTCTCCATTCACTTCCATGTGATCTGAGCAAAACACTTTTTTAACTCGCTGATACGCCCACATTTTTAACTTTATCAACATGAATTTTATATCAACACGTTCACAAAGGCCTTCTGGTGCTCATGAGGAGTAAATAACTTTTCATTTTGCCCGTCTGACCATTTGTTTGAGAGCTGGTTCAGTGTCTGAGGAGCTGCGGTTTCCCCACAGTCGACAGGTACAGCAGGTGTGGTCGTTAACAGATCAAAGAGATGACATCACAGAGATGAAAGGCTTCCTAGCTGTGTTTACAAACATGGCCACTGATCATATGTAGCCATGACAACCGTTTCCCAGACAATGCAATACTCTGTATGTCTGTCTGTCTCATTATATATTACAATGGATAGCTTCCTAAACAGATGTTTTGGTGGTGGTGCAGTGGTTGTGACACCTACCCTTCATGTGGGAGACCAGGGTTTGATACCCACAGCTAATACCTAAACCAATGTGTTCCCTTATGAAGACAGTTAACCCCCAGTGATGGCCCAGTGGATATGGACGGGGGTTTGATCCCCGCTGTAGTACATCAACCCTGACGAAGGCATTTAACCCCATTACGATTTCTTTATTATTCCGTATGTTTTTTGGTTGTCCGTATCTTCTGCAGACTTTCAGTTATTAAAACCATTCAGCTTTTAAAATCTAGTTGTAGCTCCTTATGGTGTAGTGGTGTTATTCAACTTAATTAAAACCATTCCTACTTTTTCAACTACTTTTACTACTTAAGCTTCTTCTTACTGATTTAAGCTAATTCTCCAGGTTGGCTTTAGCAATTCAATTTTTTTAAATTATTCCACCTTTTTTACATTAGTGGTGTTATTTAACCAAATTAAAACCACTTCTACTTTTTTCAACTATTCTTACAACTTTTACTGATTTAAGCTATTCAACCAGGTTAGCTTTAGTAATTCAGCTATTCAGCATTCCCACGCATTTTCTGCAGGAAATGCATTTTATGCAGGAAATGCATTTTCTAGTCTAGTGTATTAATATTTTACCTTATGGCGATATATTTTCAAACGAGATTAGACAATACTTTTTATATGGATATAATTTAATGTTGCGTTACATGACCAACTTGTTCTGTAAAGCCTCAAACTCACACACACACACTCACTCACACACACAAAACACACACACACACACACAGGCTCTCCTACTGCTGACATTGGCCTACAATGTTTTAATCATCATTTTGTAATTGTTATTAACACAGCTGTTTATTTTGTTAAGCATGGAAGGGAAACCAGTGTTCTGCTGGGAACTTCTTGTTGTGGCAGTCGCCAAGGTGAACAACACGGAAAAGCTGCTGCTTTATAGTTGGACGGCTGTTGCACAGCATTCCAACTATTGTTAATCTGTTCTTTATTAATAGTTGGACGGTTGTTGCACAGCATTCCAACTATTGTTATTCGGTTCTTTATTATTCTTCCTTATTCCGTACGTTTTTTGTCTCTCTGTAACTTCTGCATACTTTCAGCTATTTAAACCGTTCAACTTTTACAATCTTCAGCTCTTTCAGCAGATGATGGGACTTATTCTACTATTTTTCTACTATTTATACTTTTTCAAATATTAAGCTTTTAAACATTTTATTTTAACATTAAAGTCAATGAGAGCAAGCTTCAAATCCTTCAAATCTTCTTCTGCTCCCAAAATTTTCAGCGCCTTCATACTTTCACCTACAGACGTGGTTCAAACTTTAAAACGTTCACGAAATATTCAGCTATCTGGCTATGGCTTTTCAGATTGATACATATCACAGTTTTTGTGAAAAAGCAGTTTAAGTGTAGTGTACATTTTATGATTTTTCTGCATTTATAATGAGTGTGTATTCTTACAACTTTTACTGATTTAAGCTATTCATCCAGGTTAGCTTTAGCAATTCAGCTATTCAGCATTCCCATGCATTTTCTGCAGGAAATACATTTTCTAGTTTTCCATCTTATTCCAGTTAGTTATTGGCATTTTCTCCCCGTTTTTTTTCTGTTCATTCTATGTCTGCTTACAGCGTGCAACTTCCTTATTGTACAGTAAGCCTATTTCTTGTATGAAAGTCGCTACACCAATATATATAAAAAGTTTTATTACTGCTTATTACACATCATAAATACCTGCAGACTCATTTCAATGAGGCATGGTAATCAGCTGCATGAGTTTCATGATTAATCATATCTTTTATCTCAAAAATCAGTATTTCTATCATGCATTTAGAGATAATGTTGGAAATAAAACAATATTCTCATGCAGTCAGGCAGGGCTCGACTTTAGTAATTGTAAAACAGTTTTTTGTGTTATTTTATGTTCTCATATCATCTGAATAAGCAGTGTTTGAGTCTACAGCCACTTGCAGTTCATCCTGAGAGAAAGGCTGTTCCAAATGTCATTGCATGATAAGAACAATGGAAATATTGTAATGCTGCACCGTGTGAGTACAGATGCTGACTAGTTCTCCTTATTTTTTTTTCAGGATTGATCCTAAGATTCTGACCAATGTGGGCCTAGAACTCATCAAGCTAATTCTTCCCAATCTGCCATTCATTGGGCCTACGGCATTGATGGCGTTGGGGGCGGTAATGATGGCAGTGGGAGCGGGAAGGAAAGCGTTACAACACGTATGTTCAATCTCTCCTAAGGAAGATTGTTTTGTCTGAGAAATTAAAAGATTTCACTATATGTAATCATTGCATTTAAATGTTAACCCTCGTGTTGTCTTCCCGTCAAAATGGAAAATCAACACTTTTGTTGACGCTTTTTTCCATGTTTCTAATTTTTTGACGTTTTCAACACTACGTAACACTAACTTATTAACTTTGGTTTTACAGTTAGTTTTGTAATTTATGGTCAATAAACCTCATTTATAGGAAATTATACCTAATGTTTGAGTTAGAAAAGCAGAAATTAGGAATTATTGAGACTAAAATTAAAGGAATGGATGTTGATGATAATCACAGACTGGAATATGTCAACTTTTACTCTCAATACTATTTCAAAAACACTTCAATTTGGTTTCAAATGCTATAAAATTGAATAAGACGCCCCAAAATTAATGAAAGTAGAGATTTGTACTTGGCAAAGACCGTTGTGTGGAATCAATCATGTTATTTTGGGGAATTAACAAGAACATTGATATAGGACAACATGAGGACAACATGAAGACAACATGAAGACAACATGAGGGTTAAAGCACATTACACTTCCACAATATCAGCTTCAAATGTCAATAATCTATTTTTGTCTTGTAGGTAACCCAAAAACGCTAAATGCTGAGTGAAGAGTCCGTTCCCCTACAATGACCTGAAAACCAATCAATGGAATGATGACTCAATAAAAAATTAAAATAAAGATGAAAGGCAATCTGTGGTTGTGAAGTACATTATTTGACTTTTTTTCCAATTAATAGTTTGTAGATTGTTGTGATTTGGGGCTTTTACTTTGTTTTCTCTTCCTCCTCATGTGGTTTTTGGGTCCCATCTTGTCTTGTCTCCTCATGTTGGTGTCTTGTGTTGCTGGTCCTGTCTTGTGTCTTGTGAGTGTCTGTTTTATTTTGAAGTCTGGTGTCTGTCTCGTCTGGTCTCTGGTTTTACTTCTTGTCTGCCTGATGTGAGTCACCTGATGTATCACCTGTTCCTCGTTACCTCCTTACCTCCTTACCTCGTTTTTAACCTCCGTGTCCCCTTTGTCTCTCGTCAGATTGTTTTGTCCCGTCAGCTTGCGCCTGCCTGTGTTCCAGATCCTCCCTGTGAGTTTCCCCCCTGCGTTGTTACCCTGTTTTTGTATTGCCTCCCCCCCCCGGAGCTATTTTTTTGATTTTTGGCCTTTTGGGATTTTTTTGTGGTTCTTGGGTTTTGCCTCGTCCACTCTGCTCGTTGTGTTTTTCCTTGGACTGTGTGTTAATAAATCCTCGGTCATGGCCTCCCTCATCTTTTGGCTCCTTATTCCACTACATCGCAGCATAGATTTCTTTTTCCAGGCTGCACTTTAAACACATCGAGCTATTTCATCAGTGCTCACTGATGAAATCTCCTGTTGTCTTATTGTTTTCCAAAATTATAGTTTTAGCTTCAGTCAGTTACCGTTACAGTGAAAGACATCTTATTGTAGGTGAAGATACTTCATGATTTAACCCTCTGAGGTCTAAGGGCTTTTTGACATGCAGCAAAGAGCCGGGGGTCGGAGTCAAACCCTGCCCATCCATGGCGGTGCATTTTAACCCAACCCTAACCCTAACACCCTAACCCCCTAAGCCCCTTACCCTAACCCTAACCCTAACCCCTTACCCTAACCCTAACCCCCTAACCCTTACCCTAACCCTAACCCCCTAACCCCCTTACCCTAACCCTAACCCTAACCCCCTTACCCTAACCCCCTAACCCCCTAACCCTAACCCTTACCCTAACCATAACCCCCTAACCCCATAACAAATGACAACTGCTGAAACAAACAAGAGGCCTTTTCCAGATGAAGGATCCAGTTGTGAGAACAGTTGACGTGATGCATTTCTGTGCATACGTTGCTATGCTGTCAGGACGTACATCTGCTCTGACATCTGCCTTCTCTGCTCAGTGGAAATCAGGGTTTGATCTCATAATGTAATAATAATAATGTATACTTTATTAATCCCGCAAGGGGAAATTACAATATACATTCTGTTATTACACACAGGGCTGAAATACACACACATGCTCAGTAGGCTACCTATACATGCACTAAAGATGTCAGAGTGGGGGGGGCTGCCCATGGAAAGGCGCCCGAGCAGTTGGGGGTTCAGTGCCTTGCTTAAGAGCATCTGGCAGTGGCCAGGATACTTTGATTTGTACGAGTACTTGGTACATACGTGGTCTGGGATTGAATCAGCGACCCAACTTCCTACCAACTGAGCTACTGCCACCACCCCCCGTGGTCTTCCTCTAGTTGTTGGTACGAGTTACGGGTTGCCTTTGGATGTTGCTGGAGCTTTGATTTTGATATGACTCAACTTCTTTTTGTTTTTGTTTTCGCTTTACGATGTCACCTGTGTTTTGCAGCTTGGTGTGTTAATTGCAAGTTTTGGACACATTCTCTAAACTGTTGGTGGAAAGTTGGCATTCAGTGGTTTTCTCCAACAGCGGCGGGGTGTCAGGCCCCCAATCATCAGAAATGCATCAATAACATTTCCTTGATCTTCCAAAAGATTCATTTTTATGCCCTTAATCACACCATTTGTGTTCCTGCGAGAAGACTGCCGAGAAGATGAAGAACAATTGAAAGATGAAGAAAAAGTGATTGGATCGGATGATAAACACACACTTTGGGGATATTACGGGACGTTGGATAATGTTTACATCATCAGACGGGGGTCAGTGTGTGAAACAGGAAAATGCTGGTTGTGACTCAGAGACGATGATGAGGAGGAGGAGGATGGGCGGGCGGGTGGGCGGGCGGAGGAATAGCCTTGATGTGGCGTTCGCCTCCGCTGAATGTAAAGGCCGGTGTGCATCTCACTGCAAATCAATGGGTCCCTGATTGCAGAGACTGTCCTTGATGACATCCTTTAAGGCTGAACCTGGTCCGCTGGTTTGATGATGAAAAGTCTCTTTTCACATCAGAACAAATCGAAACATGAACATGTGACGTCCCTGCAGCCTGTGGATAATGCTCTTATTTACCTTCAAATTACTGTTGTTAAAGTACACTACCGGTCAAAGGTTTGGGGTCACTTAGACATTTCCATTGCACTCCATTATAGACCAGTTGAGATCAGTTTCCAGATCACATTATGTGCTTCCATTAAATAATTTAAAAGGGTTCCCCAATATTTTATTTAAATAATATCAGATTAGTGAACAGAATGAGCCTTTGGAGCATTGGATGAATGGTTGCTGATAATGGGCAATGTAGATATTGCATTAAAGATCAGCCCCCCCCACTCAGATCAGCTGGTATTCGGTCTATAACCGAGTGGAATGGAAATTTGTGACCCTAAACTTTTGACCGGTAGTGCATCGGCCCCTCAACATTAATAACTAAGATGATAAAAGATAACGAGACTGACTATAACGGCCCCTAGCTTCTGCAGGCTTCATAGTGCTAGAGGAAGTTCATGGTCATTCAAATCTGAATGGTTTATCCACTGGGGAGCAGGCGTGTGATTAGGAAATCTGCCAGTTAGAGTTGGGTATTTTGGGTTTTTCTCAACCTGGACCCTATTTTCCCATTCGTTGGTACAAAATCTTTGAAATTGTTCCGTATTGAGCAAGAGCGGTGTAAACGGCAGCTGCAAACCGGGCTGCAATGTAACCCTAGAGGGCAAATGTACATCGTTGATTTCCATCCACCAGGGCTGTAGTCAAGACCACCTTAGTGTCCAAGACCAGGACTAGTTGAGTCCAAGTCAAGGCCTAGTCCAAAGAGGTTCGAGTCCAAGACAAGATTGAGTCCAAAGAAGTTCAAGTCCAAGACAAGACCGAGTCCAAAGAGGTTCAAGTCCAAGACAAGATCGAGTCCAAAGAGGTTCAAGTCCAAGACAAGATCGAGTCCAAAAGGTCCAGGACAGAAAAAAAGGTCTTATGCATGAAAGTATCAAGACAAGAATTTTGGGTTTCATTTTCCCTCCAATATTATTATCAACATAATAAACACCCTGGACTCGGTCCAGACCAGAAGCCATATTGGGCAAGACCAGTGGCCGAGACCGAGACAAGTCCGAGTCCAAATACTAGCAAGTCCGAGAAAATAGAAAAACGGTCTCAAGTCCGGACTCGAGTACTACAGCCCTGCCGTCCACTAAAAGTTCTGTTTCTGCCGCTGACAGGCTCAGATGTCTGACAACGTTATGGAAAGGATCCCTACAGAGATGGACCAGACTCCATGTAAATAAAGAGTACTTTTAACGTGTATAAAGCCAGCGTATCTCCACATGTAAATGGGTGAATTAAGTGTTTATTTCAACCAAAACCAGAGTAGTGATTGTTGGAAACGCGGAAAGTTCGAACCAGGATGGCTTTTGATTTTGATTTTGTTTCTGTCGACTTTGAATGAAGTGAGTTTTGCGATGATTAAAGTACTGTTTATTTGAATGGAGTCTGGTGGGTTTGGTGATGGCACTTTTGGAGCTGATTCATGTTGAACAAATAAAACATTACTCCTTTAAATAAGGTCTAGCTCTGTAGGGATCCTTTCCATAATGTTGTGTTTCACTTAGAGTAATAATCTGAGCCTGTTTGGGGACATTTTCTGCCTTTTATTTTGATAGGACAGCTGGACTTTTACCCGGGAGACGGGGCTAGTGTGCTGTGCTTGTCCCACGTGTCACTGTAACGTACATTTTGTAACCCCACCCGCCATTTTTTCTGTGGACGAAGCAGCTGTCTCACTTACTGGAGCAATTTCATAGATTTTTGTTCCGACACAAAAACTAAGAAATGGAGTCCTGGTTTTGAAAAAACAAAGTTACCCTTTAATTTATTGGGGTGTTGTGAATGTAACACTGACGCCTGGCTGATGTGTGTGTCGTTACGCCACGCTGTGACACTTCCTTCTGTCTTTCACACAGGGTCAGAGGATTTAAACAAATAGCAGTTAGCTGCAACAAAACACACTCCACATTAAAGCAAATTGCTCGCTGCGATTGTTGACAGTTCCTCATTGTCGCGTGTCTCTGTGCCGGAGCTGTGATGCTGATTGTGGCTGAAGGGGCCTTCAGATGACTGATAAGCATTGATGAATGAAAATGGAAATGCTTTTCAGCGTTTTGCCTTCAAAGGGGGAGAAATCAAATAGGATAGAAGGGGAGAGAGGGGGCGAGGAGAGGAGGTAGAATATTTGCCTTTTGCAATTAACAAGATATGTTCTTTTTTTGTGGCCAGAAAAATGGAAATGGCTTTTGAGGTCGTAAAGGTCGAGCGCATCGAAGCATGGTGGCTCTGCAATTACTCTTCAGGCAGCGGCCTGATTGGGGGGAGGGAGGGAGGGGTTGGGGTTGGGGGTCCGGCCGCGCACTGACGGTCAAATTAACGAGACGGCCGGCTCCCTGTTGAAAAGATCACATGTGATTACCGTACATCAAACAGACAGAGCGCTCAAATTATCTCCTCTCTCGCTGAGGAGTCAGAGAAAAAGGGATAAAACGCAGACGGAGTGATTAGTTAAAGGCTTTAAATGTCAAAACTTTCACTGTCCACAGCTTGAATGAATCTGCTTCTCTCTGCTCAGCACACAGAAAGGGGGTGGGGGTGGGGGGTTGTCCTCCAGATTACACTAAATACAGCTAATGGCCGCCCTCATGACATCACTGAGGATATCATTGGATCTCATTGGACTCCTCTGTGAGTCTTAGATCACCAGTTGGGCTTTTAATTCATCTGTGTGTTCAATAGTCTAAATATCCAGCTGCGTACTTTCATACTCGGAGCTACCGAGTATGAAAGTGTCCGACTTTATTTATCCGTTGTGGTCTTCTCTCCATCTCTGCTCGGTTAAAACACAAGTACAAGAAAAAGTCATAGTGTAGTATGTCAAAAGGTTTTTAAAAAGTTATATTATAGTACTTTATCCACAACGTTCCACTTCTGGGATTGCGCCGTTGCTGACGAAATTCTTCCGGATGTCCGTCCCCTTCCTCTTTCTTTGTGTTGGCGTTCTAACAGGGCTGGAGTCAAGACCACCTTAGTCGAGTCCAAGACCAGGACTAGTTGAGTCCAAGTCAAGACCGAGTCCAGGACAGAAAAACAGGTCTCATGCATGACAGTATCAAGACAATACTTTTGGGTTTCACTTTCCCTCCAATATTATCATCAACATAATAAAGACACCTGGACTCGGTCCAGACCAGAAGCCATATTGGGCAAGACCAGTGGCCGAGTCTGAGACATGTCCGAGTCCAAATACTAGCGAGTCTGAGACAAGTCCGAGACCATAGAAAAACGGTCTCGTGTCCAACGAGTACTACAGCCCTGTGTTCTAACCGGTGGATTTCTGAGGACTATGGTTACCTGGTCCTCAGATCTCTGCAGGGTAAATCCAAACAGCGAGCTAGAGTATCTGTCCAATCTGAGGACTATGGTTACCTGGTCCTCAGATCTCTGCAGGGTAAATCCAGACAGCGAGCTAGAGTATCTGTCCAATCTGAGGACTATGGTTACCTGGTCCTCAGATCTCTGCAGGGTAAATCCAGACAGCGAGCTAGAGTATCTGTCCAATCTGAGGACTATGGTTACCTGGTCCTCAGATCTCTGCAGGGTAAATCCAGACAGCTAGCTAGACTATCTGTCCAATCTGAGGACTATGGTTACCTGGTCCTCAGGTCTCTGCAGGGTAAATCCAGACAGCTAGCTAGACTATCTGTCCAATCTGAGGACTATGGTTACCTGGTCCTCAGATCTCTGCAGGGTAAATCCAGACAGCTAGCTAGACTATCTGTCCAATCTGAGGACTATGGTTACCTGGTCCTCAGGTCTCTGCAGGGTAAATCCAGACAGCTAGCTAGACTATCTGTCCAATCTGAGGACTATGGTTACCTGGTCCTCAGATCTCTGCAGGGTAAATCCAGACAGCTAGCTAGACTATCTGTCCAATCTGAGGACTATGGTTACCTGGTCCTCAGGTCTCTGCAGGGTAAATCCAGACAGCTAGCTAGACTATCTGTCCAATCTGAGGACTATGGTTACCTGGTCCTCAGGTCTCTGCAGGGTAAATCCAGACAGCTAGCTAGACTATCTGTCCAATTGGAGTTTTCTTTTTTTGGGGGGGGGCGGGGGGGCATTTTCCTTTTATAACAGTGACAGTGGATGTACATGAAAGGGGGAGAGATATGGGAGGACACGCAGCAAAGGGCCGCAGGATGGATTCGAACCGCAGGACTCAGCCAACATGGGGCGAACGCTCCTACCAGGTGAGACAGAGCCCCCCCAATCTGAGTTTTCTGTCGCGCACGACTAAAACTACTTCTGAACGTACACATGTTCCACCAAAACAACTTCCTTCCTGAGACTATTTTGCAGAATCGCCATTAAACCGGAGCACGTTTCTCTCCCATCCCAGAATGCTGTGTGGACTAGCCAGACCCTCCTCCGCAGCGCTGTAGAGGAAGGTCTGGCAGTGCGGGACTATGATATAGTAGTACGCTTGTTGGAAGACACTAAGGTTTTATAGGCGAGCCAAAAGTCATCAGGTTCATTTTTAATTTTCACATTGATTTTACATTTAGGGCAAAAGGCCTCGGATGCTGCACCTAACCCTTATAACTGTAGTGAGAGAGAGAGAGATAGCTATTGAACCTTAACCCTTAGCCTAACCGTAACCATGACAACTAAATGCCTAACCTTAACCCTTAGCCTAACCATAACCATGACAACTAAATGCCTAACCTTCACCCTTAGCCTAACCATAACCATGACAACTAAATGCCTAACCTTAACCCTTACCCTAACCATAACAACTAAATGCCTAACCTTAACCCTTACCCTAACCGTAACCATAACAACTAAATGCCTAACCTTAACCCTTACCCTAACCATAACAACTAAATGCCTAACCTTAACCCTTACCCTAACCGTAACCATAACAACTAAATGCCTAACCTTAACCCTTAGCCTAACCGTAACCATGACAACTAAATGCCTAACCTTAACCCTTACCCTAACCATAACAACTAAATGCCTAACCTTAACCCTTACCCTAACCGTAACCATAACAACTAAATGCCTAACCTTAACCCTTACCCTAACCGTAACCATAACAACTAAATGCCTAACCTTAACCCTTACCCTAACCGTAACCATAACAACTAAATGCCTAACCTTAACCCTTACCCTAACCGTAACCATAACAACTAAATGCCTAACCTTAACCTTAACCCTTACCCTAACCGTAACCATAACAACTAAATGCCTAACCTTAACCCTTAGCCTAACCATAACCATGACAACTAAATGCCTAACCTTAACCCTTAGCCTAACCGTAACCATGACAACTAAATGCCTAACCTTAACCCTTACCCTAACCGTAACCATAACAACTAAATGCCTAACCTTAACCCTTAGCCTAACCGTAACCATAACAACTAAATGCCTAACCTTAACCCTTAGCCTAACCGTAACCATAACAACTAAATGCCTAACCTTAACCCTTAGCCTAACCGTAACCATAACAACTAAATGCCTAACTTTTACCCTCACCCCCACCCTTACCGTAACCTCACAAATGTAGTTAAACAAGAACACACACACACACACACACACACACACACACATAAACAGAGTAAAGCACCTTCTCAAGTCTCTCTCCACGCTGTAATGATCTTCTTGTAGTGCTGCGTGTGGGAAAGCCTCCGCAATCCCTCCTTCATTTTTCTCCCCTCTTCTCCCTGATGAGCAGATCCATCCCTTCATCATCGGCTGCACCATAATGTACTTCAGTCTGGGGACGAGGGGGACAATGGAAGGATAGATTGGAAACAGATTCATGTATAAGCTGATCCCACATTAGGGGGATGAATATAATACGCCGAAGTCATCAAGGGATTGTTCGCCACAATCAGAGTGATGCATCGACGGCTCGACACGCCGCAAATGAACACACACACACACACACACACACACACACACACACTTCACTCCGGCTGCAGGTGACGAGACGGTTCAGGGAGTTGAGTTTTCCTGCAGCCTCAAACACACCTCATGCTCTGGCTGTACCAAGACCGGTTGATAGAGGAGGGTTGGGTCCACCAATGTTGTATTAAGACTGTTTTTACCTTAAGACAGCTGGCCCACTGGTCACTTCCTCCTGAGAGAGCCCCCGCCCTATTATCGCCCTTAGCAACACCTCTTGAGGAGGTTTTTCATCATAATGGAAAACCAACGAAGGAGAGTAGAGTGGAGGAGGTACCACGTGGTGGAAAAACGCCATTAGAGACCAACAACCCCGTTAAAATATTCCCTGATTGGTATTTTTATGGGTATTTATGGGTATTTTATGGGTATTTATGGGTATTTGTATGGGTATTTATGGGTATTTGTATGGGTATTTATGGGTATTTTTATGAAAGATATAGATTTTCAGCCAACCGGTGACAGAATAAAATAAAAAAAGTGACAGAAATGTAGGAAAAAAACAACAAAAACGTCCCAAGAAACAGAAAAGGTTGTCAACATAATACAGACACCTGGACTCGGTCGAGACCAAAAGCCATATTGGGCAAGACCAGTTGCCGAGTCCGAGACCGTAGAAAAACGGTCTTGAGTCCAGACTCGAGTCCGAGACCGAACTTGAGTACTACAGCCCTGAGTGGGGGGGTTTTTGGATCCAGTTTTCCAGCCCTGAAGGCAAAATATGGAAAAGGTCATGAGACTTCTGGGTATTAGTTGATGCTTACCTGGGGGGGTGGAGCCTGGACAAGGTCTCAGAAAGACATGGGAAAGGGATCGGACCCAATTTGAGGGTGTGACCTCATTCTATT
>JABXJD010000790.1:125000-132500 GCA_013375575.1 Percina caprodes
TTTAAGAAATATGTGTCATTAACTTTACTCAAGCGCAGCCCTCACTTTCCTCATTATATTCAGACTTTTGCAAGCCGTTTGAGCGACATCACGTTAAATCACGTCAGAAACAGCACCTGTAGCTTCCTGCGCAGCGAGCGGCGACGAGCTGTCACAGTGGGTGTGGTGGCCCTGCTGCCCCCCACCGCCCCCCACCATACTCCGATAGAAGACAGAAAAGAGTGAAGATAAGCATAAGTTGTGTTTGATTAAAAGATATTTGGGTATCACCATGACTTCAACAAAGCAATGTCTGAGTCTCTTCTGTGCATTTGGACATTTAAATCACACTAGGTCTCCCCCATGTAATGTAGGCTATGCTGAAGGCGAGTCGGCATCAACAACAGCGTGTTCGTTATCTTTGCCAAAAGTCAAATCTCTCCCTCTGGATTTGTAAGCGCATTCTGCCCTTTGATCCGTTTTGATTTTAGTAAAGATGAGATCAGCATAATTAAAATATTACAAACTGGCACGTTTGAGTTCATTTTTGAAACGTTAAGAGGGTCTTTGTGTCGGTGGCGTTACGTTACAACACGCTACAAAGTGCGTGCTTAGACCCATCATGTGTATTCAAATTCTGAGTAGTGCACAGGAGGAAGAGGAAGAGGAGGGAAATGAAGAAGGAGAAGGCAGGAAACTGGAGAGAAAAGGGAAAGGAATAATTGACCATGAGGGAGGAAGAGGAGGATTCAGAGAGGGACAGTGGCAGTTAGTTATGAGGAGGATGAAGATGATAGAGATGAAGAGGAGGCTGCAGATTCAGAGAGGGACAGAGGCAGTTAGTGATGAGGAGGATGAAGATGATAGAGATGAAGAGGAGGCTGCAGAAATAGAGAGGGACGGTGGCAGAGTGATCAGGAGGAGGAAGATGAAGATGACGGGAGGAAGAGGAGGCTGCAGATTCAGAGAGGGACTGTGGCAGTTAGTGATGAGGAGGATGAAGGTCTGTCATGTGACGACAATCGATTAGAAGAACGAGATTGTGGTTTGCGTTCAAACAGCAGTCCTCTTAAGTCGTACTCTTGGGACATGAACACCTGTTTCCTGGTGAAAGTCTTGTGTTTTCTCCTTAACTTCTCCAGGACATGAACACCTGTTTCCTGGTGAAAGTCTTGTGTTTTCTCCTTAACTTCTCCAGGACATGAACACCTGTTTCCTGGTGAAAGTCTTGTGTTTTCTCCTTAACTTCTCCAGGACATGAACACCTGTTTCCTGGTGAAAGTCTGGTGTTTTCTCCTTAACTTCTCCAGGACATGAACACCTGTTTCCTGGTGAAAGTCTTGTGTTTTCTCCTTAACTTCTCCAGGACATGAACACCTGTTTCCTGGTGAAAGTCTGGTGTTTTCTCCTTAACTTCTCCAGGACATGAACACCTGTTTCCTGGTGAAAGTCTTGTGTTTCCTCCTTAACTTCTCCAGGACATGAACACCTGTTTCCTGGTGAAAGTCTTGTGTTTTCTCCTTAACTTCTCCAGGACATGAACACCTGTTTCCTGGTGAAAGTCTGGTGTTTTCTCCTTAACTTCTCCAGGACATGAACACCTGTTTCCTGGTGAAAGTCTTGTTTCCTCCTTAACTTCTCCAGGACATGAACACCTGTTTCCTGGTGAAAGTCTTGTGTTTTCTCCTTAACTTCTCCAGGACATGAACACCTGTTTCCTGGTGAAGGTCTTGTGTTTTCTCCTTAACTTCTCCAGGACATGAACACCTGTTTCCTGGTGAAAGTCTTGTGTTTTCTCCTTAACTTCTCCAGGACATGAACACCTGTTTTCTGGTGAAAGTCTGGTGTTTTCTCCTTAACTTCTCCAGGACATGAACACCTGTTTCCTGGTGAAAGTCTGGTATTTTCTCCTTAACTTCTCCAGGACATGAACACCTGTTTCCTGGTGAACGTCTTGTGTTTTCTCCTTAACTTCTCCAGGACATGAACACCTGTTTCCTGGTGAAAGTCTTGTGTTTTCTCCTTAACTTCTCCAGGACATGAACACCTGTTTCCTGGTGAAAGTCTTGTGTTTCCTCCTTAACTTCTCCAGGACATGAACACCTGTTTCCTGGTGAAAGTCTGGTGTTTTCTCCTTAACTTCTCCAGGACATGAACACCTGTTTCCTGGTGAAAGTCTTGTGTTTCCTCCTTAACTTCTCCAGGACATGAACACCTGTTTCCTGGTGAAAGTCTGGTGTTTTCTCCTTAACTTCTCCAGGACATGAATACCTGTTTCCTGGTGAAAGTCTGGTGTTTTCTCCTTAACTTCTCCAGGACATGAATACCTGTTTCCCGGTGGAAAAAAACACTCTTACACAGCAGCTGTCAACGTGCTGCTGACAGTTACAAATACGTAAACTACATACAAACTCCGGTGCTTTACTTGTCGTGGCTATGTGTCAGAATGCTTCATGGCGAGAGTGTATGGCACCAACGAAGAAGACATACATCAGACTGTGATACACACTCAATACATTCATACGTTGGTTACTTCTCATTTTGCTTCCCCCAGTAAGAAGTGATTGACGTCATGCAGAGCACAACAACGATACCACTGATAAAAATCAATGCAAAGTCTCAGCGGAGTGACCACCTCAGTGTGATGTGACGATCCTGGTGTGTGTGTGTGTGTGTGTGTGTGTGTGTGTGTGTGTGTATACATTCGTTTATGATTGTGCTTTTAATACGGATTCATAGAGTTTTAGCCTGATTGCATTTTCACATCAGTCGTCAAAAGGCATTTAAAAAACAA
The DNA here is from genome assembly GCA_013375575.1 of Percina caprodes. Lineage (NCBI taxonomy): Eukaryota > Metazoa > Chordata > Actinopteri > Perciformes > Percidae > Percina > Percina caprodes. Next base: position 127,774 of record JABXJD010000790.1, read on the forward strand.
TTTGAAACGAGACGGCGAGAGGCCAAGAGCTGCTGCGAACGGACAAATAAATAAAAGGGATGATGATGCCAGCGTCAGCCGGAGACCACAATCAATCATTAGTGTGTGTGTGTGTGTGTGTGTGTGTGTGTGTGTGTGTGTGTGTGTGTGTGTGTGTGTGTGTGTGTGTAAAAGACATAAAGTTGATGTCCATTATCAATCATTTGCATATGGAGGTGTGTAGAGGAGGGAATTTAGTGTGTGTATACAAGAAATGAGTGTGTGCACGAGTGGAAACTTTGTGCATGTGTGTCTTCAAAATGCCCCATCTGTAATTCCTCATAGCAGTTAATTCATCATCTGTGCCGAGGCGTCGGGGCGTCCGCAGGCGTTTAGGACTAATATTTCAGCTCCCATTACAGTGGCGGAACAGAGAGCCGAGGTTCCGGTTTGACCTCTGACCTCAGCCGGGAGAATCGCAGCCTGACCCCATCCATCAACGCTCGGAGAGGGGAAATATTAAGAGGGGAACATTATTAGTTAGATTACAGGGGAGAGAGATTAAGCTGTCGTTTACGGCTGGCGGCGTGGGCGTCCATTACCTGTCTGTCTCTCGCTCTCTGTCTGACATTGACTTCATGGAAGAGGAGGAACTGGTGCTGAAGTAACGGAGAAGACAACTCACGGTTTTAACTGTCAAATACTTGTTGATGACGTCTTTCACAGAATGACGCATTTTAATAATAGAAAACATCATTCTAATGATCCTGTACACACAAAATGCATCACTACGCAGGCAGGCAGGCAGGCAGACAGACAGGCAGGCAGACAGGCAGGCAGACAGGCAGGCAGGCAGGCAGACAGGCAGGCAGGCAGGCAGGCAGACAGGCAGACAGGCAGACAGGCAGACAGGCAGGCAGGCAGGCAGGCAGGCAGGCAGACAGGCAGGCAGGCAGGCAGGCAGGGAGGCAGGCAGACAGGGAGGCAGGCAGGGAGGCAGGCAGGCAGGGAGGCAGGGAGGCAGGCAGGCAGGCAGGCAGGCAGGCAGGCAGGCAGGGAGGCAGGCAGGCAGGCAGGCAGGGAGGCAGGCAGGCAGGCAGGCAGACAGGCAGGCAGGCAGGGAGGCAGGCAGGCAGGGAGGCAGGCAGGCAGGCAGGCAGGCAGGCAGGCAGGCAGGCAGGCAGGCAGACACTTTATTCATCCTCTAAGGAAATTTTAAGCATCCAGTAGCAAGACAACATAGCACAACAAACATATATACACACATATATACACACATATACACACATATATCACACATATATGACAGATATATGACAGATATACACACATATATGACAAATATACACACATATATGACAAATATACACACATATATGACAAATATACACACATATATGACAAATATACACACATATATCACACATACACACATATATCACACTTACGCACATATATGACACTTACGCACATATATCACACATATACACACATATATCACACATATACACACATATATCACACATATACACACATATATCACACATATACACATATACACACATAATTGACACACATACACACATAATTGACACACATACACACATAATTGACACACATACACACACAATTGACACATACACACACAATTGACACATACACACACATATGACACATTTATGACACATATACACACATATATCACACATATACACATATATACACACATATATCACACACATACACACATATATCACACATACACACATATATGACACATATACACACATATATGACAAATATACACACATAATTGACACATACACACACAATTGACACATACACACACATATGACACATTTATGACACATACACACACATATATCACACATATACACATATATACACACATATATCACACACATACACACATATATCACACATACACACATATATGACACATATACACACATATATGACAAATATACACACATAATTGACACACATATACACATAATTGACACATACACACACATGACACATTTATGACACATACACACACATATATCACACATATACACATTTATCACACATACCACACATATACCACACATATATGACACATACACACACACATATCACACAACACACATGAAAAATGCTTCCCATTAATACGCATTATCTTTAAAAACGGTCCTCACCAACATGGAAGACGTGTCCTGGTACACGACTCCATCGCTAAAATAACGTCACCATTTCACGACCTGCCGCGAGACCGGGTTGAATATGAGGATGTTTTTCTGTTTTATATAATAATATGAGAGGCTGTGAGGGACATCCGACGTCCCAATCGAATGATTCAACAGAAAAAACATTGATATGGATCTTTTGGGGGAGGCAATGACATTCAATCCAGTTAGGAGGAAAATTTGCCTGATTGCTTTACGGCTCAAAACGGAAAGAGGACTCAGCAAATGTAGATTATTTTTCTTTTGACAGACGGTAAACAAGAAAAATCACTTTGAAAAGTGAAAGAAATCACCATCGGTCCTTTGAAATGAAATGATTTATTATAACAATGAAGTTGGTGACTCTTCAAACATCAGTGGTCACATACGAGTGTTCGTTTGCAGTCTGATCTTCTAAAAAAACACAAAAATGGTGATTTCTTCATCAACGGCTGTCTCTCTGAGGATGAGGACGAGGGGACGGACGTGGTCTTCAGCAGCCTGACGGACGTGGTCTTCAGCAGCCTGACGGCCGTGGTCTTCAGCAGCCTGACGGACGTGGTCTTCAGCAGCCTGACGGACGTGGTCTTCAGCAGCCTGACGGACGTGGTCTTCAGCAGCCTGACGGACGTGGTCTTCAGCAGCCTGACGGACGTGGTCTTCTAGCAGCCTGACGGACGTGGTCTTCTAGCAGCCTGACGGACGTGGTCTTCAGCAGACTGACGGACGTGGTCTTCAGCAGCCTGACGGACGTGGTCTTCTAGCAGCCTGACGGACGTGGTCTTCAGCAGCCTGACGGACGTGGTCTTCAGCAGCCTGACGGACGTGGTCTTCAGCAGCCTGACGGACGTGGTCTTCAGCAGCCTGACGGACGTGGTCTTCAGCAGCCTGACGGACGTGGTCTTCAGCAGCCTGACGGACGTGGTCTTCAGCAGCCTGACGGACGTGGTCTTCAGCAGCCTGACGGACGTGGTCTTCAGCAGACTGACGGACGTGGTCTTCAGCAGACTGACGGACGTGGTCTTCAGCAGACTGACGGACGTGGTCTTCAGCAGCCTGACGGACGTGGTCTTCAGCAGCCTGACGGAGGCGGTCTTCAGCAGACTGACGGACGCGGTCTTCAGCAGACTGACGGACGTGGTCTTCAGCAGACTGATGGCCGGCCCGCGTGTCTGCAGAGACGCCAGGCTGCCTCCAAATGGACTCACAGAGACATGACGGCAATTACTGACTTTTGTTGTGTTTTACAGCAAGTTGGAGAAGTGTGTGTGTGTGTGTGTGTGTGTGTATATATATGTATATTTCTGTGTGCGTGTGTATATGTGTGTGCGTGTGCATGTGTGTGCGTGTGCGTGTGTTTGTGTGTGTACTTGTGTGTGTATATTTGTGCGTGTATATTTCTGTGTGGGTGTGTATTTCTGTGTGCGTGTGTATATTTGTGTATTTGTGTGTGCGTGTGTATTTATTTGTGTGTGTGTGTGTGTGTGTGTGTGTGTGTGTGTGTATATTTGTGCGTGTTTATTTCTGTGTCTGTGTGTGCGTGTATATTTGTGTGTGTGAGTGTATATTTGTGTGTGTGTATTTCTGTGTGTGCGTGTATATTTGTGTGTGTGTATTTCTGTGTGTGCGTGTATATTTGTGCGTGTGCCTGGTAAATTTGTGCGTGTGTGTGTGTGTGTGTGTATATATTTGTGTGTGTGTGTTGCAGGTCTATTCTTCCTGAGGTCTTTACAACTCAGTGTGGCAATGCAAATAAAAAAATACATTACAACCTCAAAAAATAAAATTATAAGACTCAAACTAACCATACGCCGTCATTTCATGACACAACTCATGAAATGACAAAATGGACACACAAGACGAGGAACACTTGGACATTTAGGTTGAACGCATGTTTAACCCTTGTGTCATCTTCCAGTCAAAATTGAAAATCAACATTTTTGTTGATGCTTTGTTACCCTAACTTATTAACTTTATGGTCAATAAAGCTCATTTATAGGAAATTATACCTAATGTTTGAGTTAGAAAAACAGAAATTAGGAATTATTGAGACTAAAATTAAAGGAATGGATGTTGATGATAATCACAGACTGGAATATGTCAACTTTTACTCTCAATACTATTTCAAAAACACTTCAATTTGGTTTCAAATGCTATAAAATTGAATAAGACGCCCCAAAATTAATGAAAGTAGAGATTTGTACTTGGCAAAGAGCGTTGTGTGGAATCAATCATGTTATTTTGGGGAATTAAAAAGAACATTGATATAGGACAACATGGGGACAACATGGGGACAACATGAGGACCACATGAGGGCAACATGGGGACAACATGGGGACAACATGGGGGCAACATGAGGGCAACATGGGGATTACATGAGGACACATGAAGACAACATGAAGACAACATGAGGACAACATGGGGACTACATGGGGACTACATGGGGACACCATGAGGACAACATGAGGACAACATGGGGACTACATGAGGACACCATGAAGACACCATGGGGACACCGTG
>JABXJD010000790.1:137500-163917 GCA_013375575.1 Percina caprodes
TACTACAGCAACTACTACAATTACTACTACTACTACAACTACTACTTCTACTACAACTACTACTTCTAATACTACAACTACTACAGCAACTACTACTACTACAGCAACTACTACTACAGCAACTACAACTACTACAGCAACTACTACAATTACTACTACTAGCCTACTACAGCAACTACAACTACTACAGCAACTACTACAATTACTACTACCTACTACAACACAACTAGGCCTACTACTACAACAACTACTACTACTACAGCAACTTCTACTACAACTACTACTTCAAATACTACTACAACTACTACAGCAACTACTACTACAGCAACTACGGCAACTATTACTACAGCAACTACTACTTCTAATACTACTACAGCAACTACTACTGCAACTACTAACTACTACTACTACAACTACTACAGCAACTACTACTCCTGCAGCAACTACTACTACAACACAACTAGGCCTACTACTACTACTACTACTACTACTACTACTACAGTATGTGTGATATATTATTCCACATAAAATGATACAGGGATAAACAATCAGGAGGAAATCCGCTATGAGTGGAAAGGCGATGGAGTCAATGAGTCAGTCAATGGAGACTGTGCAAAATTCTGAACCAGCACTGGAATTATTGTTGTTTTTAAAGTCTATAGAAAAAGGGTTTTGTATACAGATATGTAAAACAAGTGAAATTAATAATGAATGTGATGTTTTATTTAGAATTACATTGTGTTCTGTCCTAATAGTTCCTATATTTCTTACCAGATTTTCTATGCTGTATTCTGATAAAATGCCCCCCAGGCCTGCTCTGTGCCACCCCTTTAAAAAGCCTGGAAACGCCCCTTGGAGAGAGAGAGAGAGAGAGAGAGAGAGAGGAGAGTTTGAGTGAGTGAGAGAAAGGGGAGGAGACAGAGAGAGAGAGTGAGAGAGAGAGAGAGGTGGAGAGTTAGAGTGAGAGAGAGAGAGAAAGGGGAGGAGACAGTAAGAGAGAGAGAGAATATGACTTTATTCTGGAGTCTGATCACACATGGAGCTCCAGTGAGAGAAGAGAGGAGCTGAGCGGCTGTTCTGAGATCAGAGGAGAGACTACACACACACACACACACACACACACACACACACACACACACACACACACACACACACACACACACACACATTTACCCAAACCTCTGACTGTAGCCCCCTGAACCCCGCACCTCTCCATCTCCGCAGACCCAACACCAGGGTACTGGAATACTCCTGAGGTTGAAATATATTCTTGTGTGAGCATAAAAATTACACTAGGCTATAGATGAATTTGTTTTAGATTTTTTTAGATTCGTTTATGAAATAAGCAAACCCCTCATATTACGCGCAAGAAAAAGCAGCAAAGTCAAACAAAACTTTACCTAATTCTTCTTTTTGGAAATCATTTCCACCCAAAACAGGGTTGTGAGGACTCAGGTAATAATAATAATAATAATAATAATAATAATAAATTGAATTTGTATAGCGCTTTTCCCAAGCTCAAAGTCGCTTTACAGAGTAGAAACAGTGTCAAGTTGGATGCTTTGTTGGGTTTAAAATCTCGTTGTTTTTGCCTTCTTGCCGGCGCACATGCATGGTGAAAGTTTTGGGACCTTTTGGGAGAAAAAAACAAGGAATGAAAAGAGACCTTGTGTATAAAATTGGTTCTTTATTAGCTATCTGCGCTGCTTTTAAATTGAAAGTACAGTTGAACAGCGACTGCTTTATTTTGCACAATTAACCTGCCGCTGAACAAATAGAGCTCTCTCTCTCTCTCTCTCTCTCTCTCTCTCTCTCTCTCTCTCTCTCTCTCTCTCTCTCAGCATACACACATGCGCGCACACCCACACGCAGGCGCTCGCCGACATACCGACACACTCTGGCTGCTGTATCACACACACCAATGTCATTGCCGAGCTTGCGCTGCTGAGTTGAGAGCCGCGCGCTCACTCACTGCCCGACTGACTGACTGCTCTCTTTCAGGTCCGCTGTTCCCACAGACACCCACCACCAACACCACCAAACCCACCGGCCGGCAGACACCCGAGAGGATAGCCGGGGACCGGATGCTTTTCTCGGATGGAGAGCCAGCGGCGATGCCGGTGTGAGAGCGGAGAGTCCGGAGCTCCTGCGCCCGGGACACAGCACCACAGACACGGCTGCTCGTGTGTCTATTAATCGGTGATATTATCCACCCCCTTTTAGACCCCATTGATCCCATTGACTGTTGAGTGGGAGGGCAAACGAAGTGGGGAGACACACCGGGACCATGATCCGGACGGAGCTGCACGGGGGTTATCTCTGAAAGGATAGAGCCGCCAAGAAGAAGAAAATGAGGAAGAAATAACAGAGGAAAAGATTACTGATTTTTTTTTTCTGCCCGTGCAATATTGGCAATACACTCACTGATGCTGTTAATCAATCGATCCACTGATTGGTGACTGTTTGTTGGTTGGTTTGTTTTGCGCACTGGAGACATTTTTGGCACCATGATCCGGATTTGCTTGAGAGTTATCTCCGAAGGTTAAGAGAAGAAAAAAGGAGATTTTGAAGAACTGGAAAAAAGAGAGCGAAGATTTTCAGTTTGTCTTCTGTTGCTAAATCAATTCCTCTGTTGACTCGGTGGCCGGTCTGTGTTGGGAGGAAGAAGGAGGAAAAAAAGCAGAAGGAGGTTGGAAAACTACAGACGCGGGAGCGCATCGCATCGGACACGGACATGATCAGGATCTTCCCGGATTTCAGCGTCCAGGTGACGGCTTCGGGAGGCGGAGGACCCGGGGTCGGAGGTGGTGGCGGAGGCGGCGGGATGGTGACGGGACCCCAGGTGGGTCGGCTGCCGGGAGCCACGAACGGGACCCCGCAGAACGTGCAGGGAATCAGCGCCTACCAGCAAAGGTATGTCTGGAGCTGCAGGAAAAATAACGACCTGTAGCGTCAAATAGAGTAGACAAAATGTGCATTAACACACTTCAGGAAATGTTAATATTCCCTAATAGTTTTCCTATAATATGATCCTAAAATCGATTATAGGATCACCAATTGTCTTCTTCATGTGACACTTGTATGTTCAGGTACAGTTGGGCATTTCTAACTCAGTGGACACTTTTTGCTTTTTTTTTGTTTTTAAAGATCTGATTTTTGAGAAATCATAAAGCACAGAATCAGTCTGTATTTAAAATCAAAGTTTTAGAAATCAACCATAACCCTTGTCTGCAGGTACATCATTCTGCGCCATGGATGAAGGGTTTTATTAGGGTTTTATCTGTAAAGGTCTGTGTCTGTGTTGGGGTAAATGTTCCCAAAATGGGGCCCTTTTCCTCATATTTGCTTATTTTTTTAATTGTATTTTTCAACCCCGTGATGGAAACAGAGCGTCTGCTGACTCTGATGCCACACGGCAGGATTAAATCCAATATCTACAGTTGGATTTGGGATTGTTTTTGTGTTGTTTCAAAGCAAGTTGGACACTCAAAGTGTTTGTCTAAAAGACATACGTATGAAGATGTGTGTTCAGACGAGACCGAGGGAGGATGGAGGAATCAGGTTTGCGGTGATTCAATGGAAATAGAGGAGGCCATTTATCAGAAATAAAGAGGTACTGAGTTATTTCAGAAACGCTGAGTGTTTTCCAGCTGATCATGAAGCTGCGGTTTCTTCAGTCCAATCTGTTTTCTCGAGACAATTCACTCCATCCGTCCCCCCCCTGTTATTTCCGTATTTCCCCTCCAATCTGAATCTAAATGATTGCCTCTCTGTCCGTCCGCTCAGTAGGGTTGTTTTCTTCTAATCATCTGGAACCGTGGGGGGGTTCGAACACACCCCGCACACCCTCCAGCCTTATTACCCCGAAAAATAGCAGTCTGTATTATGGAGTGTAGCTATGTGTGTGTGTGTGTGTGTGTGTGTGTGTAAAGTCTAAAAGCTATGGAGAGCAAGCACGACATAAATCACAGCTGGGGCCTGAGAGCGTCTCAGCCCTCTAAAGCTACAAATACGGGGAGAATAAGGGCCGTATTGTTATTTAAAGCAGGGCTTCTGGGCACACATGAGACCCCAGAGCCCCCGCCTCCCCCTTTTCGGGTACCTTATGTTTGTGTCCATATGAGGGAGGCAAAGGGATTACAGCAGTGGTTTGACACGTCCTCTTGACATTTCTTCTCACGTGAAACCTGCTGGAATTTCACTACGTCGACATCAGCAGCTGCAGGGGGACCCGTCAGAACTCCCTCGAGAGCCCCTTTTGAAGCTCCCAGACCCCAGATTGCAAAGAAACCCAGGCCTTAAACAATGTCCTTTTTATTTTTTTTTTATAAACATGAATGTCACCAAGAAAGCTTTTTGATTTTGTGTTCGGATTTCAAACGGCCGCAGAGGCTCGTTTCCAAAATCAGAAATCAGAAAAGGGATTTCATTTCATTCCCCAATAAGTTACACTTGTGTGGAATTTGCTTAGTTGAACGGTGCATACATAAACAAACAACAATAAATACAGAAACCGATATTTACATGCAAAATAATTGTTGCATGGGTTGGGTGCAGAATGTGCAAATACGATGTAATATGTGCGCATGTATAGTCCAAGATGAAGGTAATGGAAAGTGTACACAGCACATTGCTGACTACTGCATTACTTTTACAGTAAAATAAAAATATACAGTATGTTATTGTGATTATATACAGCAAAATAATGTAATTTCACAGCTAAATACTGCTTTATAACAGTAAATATGTGTGCTAGGCTGCTGTGAAGTTACTGTATATAGCTGTAGATGTATTGCAATTTACTGTGAAATAGTACTGTGAATTACTGTGAAAGTAGTGCAATTAGTAGCCAGCAATTTGCTGTGAATTTACAGTGTGTGTGTGTGTGGGGGTTGAGTGTAAGTGATAGTGAAAGTGGGGGACACCGGGGCCTTCTTGGTGAGCCTGACTGCAGACATCCAAACGGGACGCTTTAAAAGAGTATTCTGCTCGTCTTTGGATCCTGTGTCTCCGTGGGGCTCGTCATCTGGCACCCCCAATCCCTCCCACCCCCTTCTTCTCTCTCTCTCTATACGTAATGTTTCCCCCAACAAACAGCTGGGAGCTAATATGTTTATACATTACGCTCCATTATCCACGTCGCCTCCGTTTGACTGCTCTCAGTAAGCATAGCTGAGACGGAGCATCAAACGGAGGACAGAACAGAGCGAGCACTGCCTCCCCCACCCCCACCAGACACTCGCAGAGGTTAACGCCAGACGTCTCGGTCTAGAGACGCACAGTCGCAGCTACAAACGGCTTCAGTGCGTTGATAAGAAAACCCCCAAAATCCTCTTCAGGTTTCCAAAATGAGAATCACTTTGTCTCTTTGTGCCAGTACACCCTGAGGACGGCTGACACGCGTTGGTGTATTCTGAATGGCTTTCCCTCCGTTAATCATACGCCTTTTATCACTTTTTGTAACCTACCTTGCAGTGCCTGGACATGTTATGGCTTTATTAGTCATGACTGGTCCTTGTTTTTATCCACCAACTCCATCGCAGGTGGAGGAAACTCAGCGGTTTGAGTGAATGACGCCTGCAGGAGGTCCAACCTGTCGTCTCTCAGGCTTGTGGACTGATACTTTGGTCACTTTGCTTTTTGACTATTACTGAGCGTACTTTCACACACGGACGGATACGTCTGCAGCCAGGGAGGCAGCAAAAACCAACCTCGGTCTGTGGAATGCTCTCTTTTGATGTGATCATTCGTCTTTATTGCCTTTAATGCGCAATAACAAGCAGTCAATGATGTCAAATGTCAAATGATCTTGACATTGGGCATTCTGCGTGGGGGCCCCGAGAGACAAAGTCGAGATAGATTGAATAATGATACTAATAAAGGGAAATTAAACTTAATTTTTACAGGTGCAGGGATCCAACCAATGCAGTCAACAACTGGAGCCCATTTTCTTCATCCAGTAAATAGCAATCATTTCTCTTGCAATCATCTGAAACATGCAGCATATCGCACTGATCTGGAAGAAAGTTGAATAAAATCCACAGTGAGTCCATGTGGAAGGTCCATGGCAAACATCTTTTATTTATTTTATCGTGATCGTGATATCAACGCATCGGGAAAGACTGCAACACCTCGCGGTGGACAGAGATTTTTTGTGTTAGCTGAAAGAATATCGGCAGAAAACGGCACTTTATAATGTAACCTGTTGTTTGTCCTTGTTTTCAAACTTCTGTTAATTAACTTTTTTCAAAAAAGTTAGTGATGCACAGTGGCAACAATAGTACAATTAAGATAGTGGAAGTATGAAATGAATGAAAATCATTGTTTTACAATTCAACAAGGACAATGTATACTGAAAGCAGCAGAAATTAGTACTTCAATATCCGTGTAGGTGGGTAGGTGGACAGGTGGGTAGGCAGGTAGGTGGGTGGGTAGGTAGACAGGTGGGTAGGTAGGTAGGCAGGTAGGTGGGTGGGTAGGTAGGCGGGTAGGTGGGTGGGTAGGTAGGCGGGTAGGTGGGTGGGTAGGTAGACAGGTAGGTGGGTGGGTAGGTAGGCGGGTAGGTGGGTGGGTAGGTAGGCGGGTAGGTGGGTGGGTAGGTAGACAGGTAGGTGGGTGGGTAGGTAGGCGGGTAGGTGGGTGGGTAGGTAGACAGGTAGGGAGACAGGTAGGTAGGTGGACAGGTAGGTGGGTAGGTAGGCAGGTACGAGGCGTTTTGGCCGGCGATGAGTGAAGCAAAGCATCTGTAATCAGCAGGCAAAAGTTAGAAAAAAACAACATGGGAGATGTTTTTCGAGAGTAAAGTAAATGTTGATATTTTATCTGCCAACCAGACATGGAGGCTTCAATGTATTCAGCGGCAGTCATAGTCACTTTTAGTTCCTCTGGCTAGTGGAAAAGCTGATTGGCTGCTAACTTTAATAATCTACTAGCCATGTTGGCTGGTGACTAAAACGTTCTTAAAGGCCCACTGTGTGTAACGTGTGTGTGTAATGTGTGTGTAACATGTGTGTCTAAGATGTGTGTAACGTGTGTAGTCGTTCATTATCCTTTTTCATGAATATTTCCCACCACCATCAATTCCAAGTGTTCCTATTAGCTTGAAATGCTACATTTCCATTAGCATGAACTGGGGTAGCCGCTCCATATTCATGCTCCATCTTAAAATACGGTAGCCGGTGAGGGACACACAGGACGTACTGCTCCGCCTTTCACGTTTTCACTGTCACATGATGAACTCACAGGTGCTGCTAAGGCTAATGCTGCTAATGCTAATGCTGCTAACGGGTATCGTCGCTTCCCGGCAAGTTAGAAGAAGGAAACATGGACCCACCACACGTGTTCAAAATCCATATTTCAGGATATTTCAGGAACAGAAGTCTTCTTCTTCGCCCAGAAAAAGAAAAAGGATGTTGAAAAGAGCAAGAGAGCGGCTTTTTGAAGCGTGTAGGCCACCGTAGCGGTAATACGTCGTTTGAACTGCCTTATAGAGCTGATTGCGATATATGATCTCAACGCGAGACGGGAGATATTCCCACACATTGGACCTTTAAAGCCCTGAACGCAAGTATCATTATCACGATATTCACCGTTATCGTTTCCTCGTATCGTACAGCGCTGATTGCAACTTTTCTTTTTCCAGTTCATCCTTCATGTTCTTGATGTTTTGGTGGCGTACAACCAACTAACCAACCATGCCACAGGTCCTGTTGGTCTGTTTTTACAGTGAAAGTGAGTCTGAATTCCTGCTGTCAAAGCTCATGTTGAAAGGAATTTGCCTAGGTGGATGGTGCATCCATAAACAAGCATGTGGAACATGAATATGAAACAAATACAGAAATATACACAATATATAGGGCTGCACAATATAAGGGAAATATGTGCTAATGTTGAATATCGCGGTAACGCTAGCATTGGAGTAGACAGATATTAAAGTGTACTCAATGCCACTGCTGCGAGTACACAAATGAAACGTATACAAATGAAAGATAACCTTTTCCAACTTTTTTATTGAACACATTGGACTTTCAATTGAATGTAAAAGCGCGCTAAAGCAGTTGCATTTGAATCCAGCATTCACACCGCAATCTTTTTTTTCAACCAACAGAAAAGTGTCTTTCGCGACCTGTCGCAGCCTTTCGTGATGTTTACGATAAAAAAACCCCGATATATTGGGCATCCCTTCTCCAAATTAACCGTTTAACACGAGGAAAGGAAGCCAAAAAAGAGGCTGAATGGGTGCAGAACGTGTAGAAAGAAAAAATAATAATACGTGTTAAGATCCGCGTGTGTGTCGACGCACGTGCAGCGGACGCCGATCGCACACTGGAGGTCACGGTTGCCCTCTCCAGTCTTTATTCTCCGCCACAGCAGCGCCTGTAACCCCCGTGTTTGTGTGGAGAATACCCAGCATGCCTCTGACCTTGACAGGTCATTGGTATAGAGAGGGAGGCTTTTCAGCTTCCAGCGCTGCAGCCCGGGGGTTAATCACACCGCACAGCCATTAGCTTACAATGAATTATACATTTAAGAAATAAAGGAGGAATTTAAATGAATGTCGAGAGAGAGAGAGAGAGAGAGAGAGAGAGAGAGAGAGTCAGAGAGAGAGAGAATAAAAGAAGCAGACGTATAGTTTCTGTTGGAGGATAATGAGCCATCGCTGACGTGCAAACATCACAGGCTGGAGGGAAATGGATTTTAGTGGCCGGGAAATATAAAAAAGTGAGCATAGGATGATCAGATTTTTATTTATTTTTACAGATATATGAGAAGTTCTGTTCATATTCAGAGGCTTGAGCATCCTTTTGTGCAGATGCCAATGCCAAAGCATGACTGACACACTTGAAATATGCAGAAAAAAAAAGAATCCAGCACAACAAGTTAGTTACTATGGAATTTGAGTTGAGACATTTGCTGTGATGTGTTTATTATGACACCGAAGGGGTGTGTGCGTGTGCGTGTGTGTGTGTGTGTGTGTGTGTGTGGGGGGGATCTGATTTACTGATTTACAGGGCAACCATCCAAACAAATCACCCATCACCTCCCTGCGCACGCTGGGTGGTGTTTTGTGGGAGGGTTAAAAATTGGATAATAACCACGCGGTGCAACCTGTAATACAGGAGAAGGGAGAATTAAATAAATAAAAATAAACACACACACACACACACACACACACACACACACACACACACACACACACACACACACAACTGGCTCCAACGGCAACTGAGTGGCGTTGTTGCGCCGGGGCTGGAGAAAATACCGGAGATGTGTGATGTCCTTTTTTTTCCAGTCAGCAGCCGGAGGAGGGCAAAAATGCTCCGAAAATGTACAGCCACTTTATCCGACCAGCGACGCTTCGCCGCGGGGATGTCAACGCGGATATAGCCGCTGCATTGGCGGCGAGAATGTAAAGATTTGAGTTATATATTTTATTTTTGTCCTCAAGCGTATGCAGGACATTCGTCTGTAGTGCCAAAAAACCCCGAAGCTGTACGCGTGTGAAGAGAAACAGAGACCGAGAGCGGGATCTGAGAGGCGTCCATCCCGGGTTCCCCCTCACTTCTCTCGGCATGCCTCTGCTGCTGCAGCCCGGTCCTTGGCTTCGCCTCCGCCGCCCGTTGTTTCAGCGCTGAGAGACAAGCACGAGACGCACGCACGCACCCAAATACACACTCACACACAGTCACACGTTCAGTTCTCACACACACACACACACACACGGACGGACATGGCTTTGTCTTAACACACCGAGCATGACGCATTGCTGTCAGGGTGCAGCGCACCGCCGCGGCTCGGCGTCCACGTCGGTCTGACGGGGGAGAGAGAGAGAGAAAGAGAGAGAGAGAGAAAAGAGAGACAACAACAGAAAGTAAGAAATCAAATAATTGTTGCAGGAAGATGGCGCCCACCAAGCCGAGCATCCAGCAGGACCCGACGCGGAAAGAACGGTAACGGGGCTCGGGATTTTATTTTCTTTCTGCACACACGCGCACATACACACACACACACACACACACACACACACACACACACGGCGGCATGTTTACAGCCGCACACAAGCGGGGCTGAACCGGTGGGTTACCGGCTGTTCCTCGTCGCTTTGCGTTTCATTCTGAGCGCGTGTGTGTGTGTGTGTGTGTGTGTAACAGGTCGGTTCGTGAAAACAGAGGACTGTCTTTGCTTTGCCTGGTGTGCTGTGCCGCCTTCCCTCACCCATGATGTGTGTTTATCCTACCTTTCGCGTGCGCGCGTGCACGTTAGGTTTGGGGAGCCATGCAGTGTGTTGACGCTCCAAGCAGGAAAGCAAGCAAGCAAGAGGTGTGTGTGTGTGTGTGTGTGTGTGAGCGTCGAGGAAAACATGTGCATCCATCGATGACAAACGTGTGTGTGTGTGTGTGTGTGGACAGCACTACTACTGCGTGTGCGTGTGCGCGTGTGTGTCAGAGGAATTAACAGGAAGTTTGAATGTGGAGGGATGTGCACGTGTTGTGCAGGTCAAACTGAGCAGACATGACCTTAAAGCTGGTTCACTGGCTCTGATTATTAAGGTGGAAATGTGAGTTTTTTAATTTATTTTTTATTTTTATATATGTGTATATGTATATATATATGTATATATGTATATGTGTGTTTCTGCTCCACTAGTGGACTGGTATTGCTGAAATGAACTTGTCACAGAGCTGATGTATTCAGGTATTTTGGACAGTGTTCTCTGGACAGGAATGTCTCTTTGTCTCCTTATGAAGATAATCTTTTCTATTCAATCCATGTGTGGCCTTTTCCTGTCAGAAACACTCAAAATGCTAACTTTAGCTTCATACTTGTTTTGATGAAATGATCTATGCTACATATTGGGCATATGTTGGACATACTGGACATCATTTCCCAGTAGTCCATTGTTTCCACCTGTTGATTGAGAGATGACAATCCCATAACATATCTTACTATTCTTTTCTGATTTTATTTAATTTGATTCAACCCATCTTGCATATTGGACATTGTTTTCCTGGTGGGATATACATTATTCTGTTTTATTCTGTTAATTTCTATGTGACATATGGCATCATTTTCTCTAGAGGAACTTGCATAATGACACAGGTAGACGTGGTAATAATGACAAGCAATGAGATGTAACTCTGAGGATATTAATTTCTATTTTAGTAGTGGTCATTCTATTCTGGCAGACCTCGTTGGACCACATGTTTCTGTTACCTGACCTGATGTACACACAGTATTCCCACTAGGAAAGGTCAAGGATTTTTGGTATACCCACTTATGAAAGCGCAAGGAAAACAATACTTATTTAAGTTGGACTTCTTTTGCGTGTTTGTTCTTAAAGCTGTTATTCATTTAGTGTCTGCTGTAGCTTTTCCAATGTTTTAGACATATATGGTGATAATAATGTTCCATAATAATGAGAAATTGCATTCTTTTCATTGAGGAAACATAACGTTTTCTTAAAGGTCCCATGGATGCTTTTATATAGACCTTAGTGGTCCCTAATACTGTATCTGAAGTCTCTTTTATATAGACCTTAGTGGTCCCCTAATACTGTATCTGAAGTCTCTTTATATAGACCTTAGTGGTCCCCTAATACTGTATCTGAAGTCTCTTTATATAGACCTTAGTGGTCCCTAATACTGTATCTGAAGTCTCTTTATATAGACCTTAGTGGTCCCCTAATACTGTATCTGAAGTCTCTTTATATAGACCTTAGTGGTCCCTAATACTGTATCTGAAGTCTCTTTATATAGACCTTAGTGGTCCCCTAATACTGTATCTGAAGTCTCTTTTATATAGACCTTAGTGGTCCCCTAATACTGTATCTGAAGTCTCTTTATATAGACCTTAGTGGTCCCTAAAACTGTATCTGAAGTCTCTTTATATAGACCTTAGTGGTCCCTAATACTGTATCTGAAGTCTCTTTTATATAGACCTTAGTGGTCCCTAATACTGTATCTGAAGTCTCTTTATATAGACCTTAGTGGTCCCCTAATACTGTATCTGAAGTCTCTTTATATAGACCTTAGTGGTCCCCTAATACTGTATCTGAAGTCTCTTTATATAGACCTTAGTGGTCCCCTAATACTGTATCTGAAGTCTCTTTTATATAGACCTTAGTGGTCCCCTAATACTGTATCTGAAGTCTCTTTATATAGACCTTAGTGGTCCCCTAATACTGTATCTGAAGTCTCTTTTATATAGACCTTAGTGGTCCCCTAATACTGGATCTGAAGTCTCTTACAATATTAAAGTGCCCATATTTTCATTCTCATTTGCAGGTTCATAGTTGTATTTAGAGGTTATAACAGAATAGGTTTACGTGGTTTAATTTTCAAAAAACACCATATTTGTACTGCACATTGCTGCAGCAGCTCCTCTTTTCACCCTGTGTGTTGAGCTCTCTGTTTTAGCTCCAGAGTGAGACATCTCACTTCTGTTCCATCTCTGTTGGAAGTCGCACATGCTTAGTAGCTAGGTAAGGACTACTAGCCAGTCAGAAGCAGAGTATGAGGGCCCTGACAGTACCTAGGTAAGGACTACTAGCCAGTCAGAAGCAGAGTATGAGGGCCCTGACAGTACCTAGGTAAGGACTACTAGCCAGTCAGAAGCAGAGTATGAGGGCCCTGACAGTACCTAGGTAAGGACTACTAGCCAGTCAGAAGCAGAGTATGAGGGCCCTGACAGTACCTAGGTAAGGACTACTAGCCAGTCAGAAGCAGAGTATGAGGTCCCTGACAGTACCTAGGTAAGGACTACTAGCCAGTCAGAAGCAGAGTATGAGGGCCCTGACAGTACCTAGGTAAGGACTACTAGCCAGTCAGAAGCAGAGTATGAGGTCCCTGACAGTACCTAGGTAAGGACTACTAGCCAGTCAGAAGCAGAGTATGAGGTCCCTGACAGTACCTAGGTAAGGACTACTAGCCCAATAACCAAATAATATATACACACTAACATATACATGATATGTGTTTTTACTCTTGGTTTCTGATGTTAAGCACTTTAAATACCTGCTGGTTGCTGTAAAGTGCTATATAAATACATTTTGATTGATTATGTAAAGGAAATTATAATGCATTTATCGGGGGGGTGGACTGGCCAGTTTTTACCCTAACATGTAACCCCTTTCTGTCTTTAACTGTTGAGGGCCACTGCCTGTCGGAAGCAGTTTGTTTTGAAGGGATTTGACTCGTTCTTATGGATTTCGGGCGATGACATGAGTCTTTTCCCCCTCTGTGTAACCTCTGCTCCAACAGCTGTTGTTATGGAGAAAAAGGTGCAGAGATAATTTAGTTCCAGCTCGCTGGGTCGTCTCTCACCTCGGCGGCTCCTCGCTGGCTCGTCGTTTCATTTCAGTCGGAGACGTCCTCCTGTTTAACAACACGACACCTGCTCGGACCGGACCGCACCGCCGAGGAGGGCCGACGCCGTATAGACGGGAACATTACGCTAATAATGTGGAAACTGATGGACTTTATGTATGAAGCTTCATTTTTGGTTTTTATGGTGTTTCTGCAGTACTGCAATCATTTGAAAGGACTCAGGTGTGTGTGTGTGTGTGTGTGTGTGTGTGTGTGTGTGTGTGTGTGTGTGTGTGTGTGTGTGTGTGTGTGTGTGTGTGTGTGTGTTAGGGGGGGAATCACCAGACGCCTCCCGATACATCATCACGATACTTATGCCACGATTCAATATTATTGCGATTATAGATATACATAGATACTTTATTTGTCCCGAAGGAAATTTTAGGTATCCAGTAGCAAGAAAACCACAACACAACAAACACATATATCACAAAAATAATATATTGCAATTTATAACCTTTTTATATATTATATATACCCTCTTTTATATAGACCTTAGTGGTCCCCTAATACTGTATCTGAAGTCTCTTTTATATAGACCTTAGTGGTCCCCTAATACTGTATCTGAAGTCTTTTATATAGACCTTAGTGGTCCCTAATACTGTATCTGAAGTCTCTTTTATATAGACCTTAGTGGTCCCTAATACTGGATCTGAAGTCTCTTTATATAGACCTTAGTGGTCCCTAATACTGTATCTGAAGTCTCTTTTATATAGACCTTAGTGGTCCCTAATACTGGATCTGAAGTCTCTTTTAAATAGACCTTAGTGGTCCCTAATACTGGATCTGAAGTCTCTTTTATATAGACCTTAGTGGTCCCTAATACTGTATCTGAAGTCTCTTTATATAGACCTTAGTGGTCCCTAATACTGTATCTGAAGTCTCTTTTATATAGACCTTAGTGGTCCCTAATACTGTATCTGAAGTCTCTTTATATAGACCTTAGTGGTCCCTAATACTGGATCTGAAGTCTCTTTTATATAGACCTTAGTGGTCCCTAATACTGTATCTGAAGTCTCTTTATATAGACCTTAGTGGTCCCTAATACTGGATCTGAAGTCTCTTTTAAATAGACCTTAGTGGTCCCTAATACTGGATCTGAAGTCTCTTTTATATAGACCTTAGTGGTCCCTAATACTGTATCTGAAGTCTCTTTTATATAGACCTTAGTGGTCCCTAATACTGTATCTGAAGTCTCTTTTATATAGACCTTAGTGGTCCCCTAATACTGTATCTGAAGTCTCTTTATATAGACCTTAGTGGTCCCCTAATACTGTATCTGAAGTCTCTTTCTTGCCCCTCATAAGGGGCAAGATTCCAGATCGGCCTATCTGAGCTTTCATTTTCTCAAAGGCAGAACAGGACACTCAGGGCTCGGTTTACACCTATCACCATGTCTAGCCACTGGGGGGGGGGACGCATATTAATGTTAAAAACCAACTAAAGTGAAATGTTCATGCCATGGGACCTTTAAGAGTTTTTGAAGGTCTCGGAATTGACTCGGCCTTGTCTCGGTCTCAGATAAATTGGACTGAGACCTAGACCTTTATATTTCAAGACGGGTCAAGACCACAACTACCTTTTGATTATTTCATCAAGGCATTTCTCATGCTACACTTAAGGCAATGAAGGAGGGGAATGTTTCTGTGGGTGTTTTTTTAATGTAATGTGGATCTTTCAGATCAGTTTGAGGGGTGACTATGGTTACCTTTTTCCATATTTTACCGTGTCTCGCCGTGTGGGACTCGGTCACTATACACTCTGGTCTTGGTGATGTCTTGGTCTCGGTTTAGGTGGCCTTGACTACAACGATGGTAACAAGGCACCGGCCGAGCCTATCTGGGTGATCGGGACCAGGTTGAACGCCATGAGACTGTAGAGTTTCTAACAGCGTTACACAGTTTGTTACATCGTGCCAGGGACGGGGACCCGAGTTTGAGACTCGGACTCGAATCCCACTCAAGTCACACACACATTGACTTGACTTTCTGTCAATGTCGACATCAGAAGTTTTGGCTATAAAACCTACAAAAGGCCCAAAGAAAAGAAGCACTGAATGCAAATTATGTGGAATCTAGTTAAGATACTTATTTTTTTATTTCTTTATTTGACATTAATTAACATGGGCACCAACATGTCAATGTGCTAGTTTTAGCCATGCAGGCTAATATTCATCTGCAGTTCCTGGCAGGTTGATAAGCCACAACACATAAGCATAGACAAGTCAAATGACAAGACAAATGACCTCTGATAGGTTGATGGCATGAGAAAAACAACACAAGGTCAAAGTGCATAGATACACATTAGCATTGAAGCACCAAGCACATTCAGAGACAATACCATAGCAACACAGAAAAACACAGTATTCTGGATTATGGCAGCATATTGGTGACTTGACTTGGATCGGGTTAGCCCCAGTGTTTTGCAAGCCTGGTGACCCTCCGGTTAAAGGTGCCCCCCACCAGTCCTAAGCCACTGGGTAGTATTTTTTTAAATGTATTTCAAGAAGCTTTTGAAAACTACAGTTTCAGTGGGGCGGCTTGGTTTGAAATTTAGACGTAGTCATATTTTTATATCTCCAGTTAGACTTTAGCACTGATGTAATGTACTATATGGAGTATACCTATGTACCTATGGAGTCTATTGAAATTCTGAATTTTGCGATAATGTCCATGATTATCACAGAAACTACATTAATGCTGACATCAGACACTCGCCACCGGGTGTAGCAGCTTTTCTGATGGAAACCGTGTGGACTGTAGCCCAGAGACTTGTTGGCGTCTCTGGCCTCATGCAGACGAGTGTGACTGCAGTCAGAGGTATCAGGTCGGTGCTAAGCAGCAGATTAACAGCCGGCTTTTTGCATATATGTCCTGTAGGAGAGCAAAGTGCAGGCGGAGGGTCACGGGTCAAATATATAGAGCTGGAATTACACTTCACTGCCGTCCAGCCTTCACTTTAACTGATTCTGCTACAAAGAGCTTTTATCCTTTTTTAATTTGTCCAGCACGGCGGAGGCAGGAAGCTGCGACCCGATGGCAGGAAGTTGGATTTGTGAGCGTGAGACGTATTATCTGATAGTGCCTCGGCCTTTCTGCTCACCTGCTGAAGGCGAAAGTCTTTCACAGACAATCTGGGGGTTATACAGTAACCCCTGCTATCCCCTGCTATCCCATGAACTACTACAAACTACTATTTTTTTTGTGACTGCTATTGCCACTCTTCATTCTAACCCCAACCGGTCGTCAGACACCGCCTACCAAGAGCCTGGGCCTGGGCCTGGGTCTGGGCCTGGGCCTGGGTCTGGGCCTGGGTCTGGGTCTGGGTCTGGGCCTGGGTCTGGGTCTGGGTCTGGGTCTGGGTCTGGGTCTGGGTCTGGGTCTGGGTCTGTCCCAGGTTTCTGCCTAAAAGGAAGTTTTTCCTCACCACTGTCCCACTGTTGCTTGCTCTGGAGGGAACTACTAGAACTGTTGGGTCCTTGTAAATTATGGAGTGTGGTCTAGACCTGCTCTATCTGGTCTAGACCTGCTCTATCTGTAAAGTGTCTCGAGATAACGTTTGTTATGGATTGATACTATAAATAAAATTGAATTGAATTGAATACAATCCACCCTAGGGCTGGGTCTCCTTCGAACAACGTCAGTACCTTTTACCGATAGAGCGATTCTGATACCGGTTTCCTGAAGGATACTTTTTATTTTTCAATACCAATAATCATTTTAGAAAGTCAATTTTAACCAAAGGAAATAAGTATATCACACATTACGACACACATCTTTTATATTTCCTTCGGTTTTAACACGGTCGCACAGCAGTTTGTGAAATGGTGATGTTATTTTTAATCTATCCATTCGTGCACACTGACACGTTTATGATGTTTTCGTGATGGTGAAAAAGTGACGCAAGAGGAGATGAGGCTGCGACGGTCATGCTGGATTTATGCAGAAACTGATTTTAGTGCATAGTTTTAGAGGGGGAGGGGGGGGGGGGCTTATACTTTTAGTTTGAAAGCCTGAAAGGAAAAGGAAAGACAGTCCAGTGGGACAGCGTGATAGGAGATGCAAAGCACCTGTTGCATTTAAAGCGTAAAAAATGAATCGATTAGTTGGCAATTAATAAATTAATTCTTCAATTAATCAGTTTGAGTCTCGTTAAATGCGAATATGTTCTAGTTTCTTCTCTCCTCTGTGACAGGAAACTGAATATCTTTGAGTTGTGGACAAAATGAGACATTTGAGGACATCATTTTGGGCTTTTTGGGAAACACTGATCCACATTTATTTTAGGGACCCAACAACACATCCATTAAAACTCATTTATGACAAATGATTCTGATAAATGAATATTTAAAAAATAAAAACGGACTGTCAACCATATTATGAGTGATGGTGTTGCATAGTCTGTCCACCAGAGGACGCTCTACAACGTCCCTGTTAGTGATGGCGTTGCATAGTCTGTCCACCAGAGGATGCTCTACAACGTCCCCGTTAGTGATGGCGTTGCATAGTCTGTCCACCAGAGGACGCTCTACAACGTCTCTGTTAGTGATGGTGTTGCATAGTCTGTCCACCAGAGGACGCTCTACAACGTCCCTGTTAGTGATGGCGTTGCACTGTCTGTCCACCAGAGGACGCTCTACAACGTCCCCGTTAGTGATGGCGTTGCATAGTCTGTCCACCAGAGGACGCTCTACAGCGTCCCTGTTAGTGATGGCGTTGCATAGTCTGTCCACCAGAGGACGCTCTACAACGTCCCTGTTGGCAACACTGATTTTTTTGTTAATGTGTTTTTGTTTAAATGACTTTAAGTTTCATATCTTAAGTTTGTATTTTTCTACATTTTATTTATCAGAACTTTAATATATTTTTTATATTTTGATGTTCTGAACTCATAAATAACAATAGATAACTAATGTTAGGGAAATCTGTTTACGTTTTGTAATACGCATTAAAAAAAAAATATATATATATATGTGTGTGTGTGTGTGTGTGTGTGTGTGTGTGTGTGTGTATATATATATATATATATATGTATGTATATGTACAGTGTATATATGGCATATCAGATTTTTTGGCTTTTAGACCGCCATGAAGGAGACAAAAACTATGTCCTGGCTTTGTAACATCAACTGTTCCTGATTCCAGATGGATGATTGGTTGTGAAACGCCGTGCTGTTGCCCAGAACACCAAACCTGTGCCGTCCGTTTGGCACAGAAGTTAAACCAGTTGTTTTCTGGCCCAAATACCAAATCCCATCCTGACTGATGCATGTTATCATCAAACCACATTCTTGTGTCTGTTTCTGGGCAGATTATCTGATCAGGCAACGCATTAAAGGCGCTCCATGATGACTTAACTTCTGTTGACATTCAGAGTTAACACCCAACAAAACAGAGCAAGCTCGCCCCCCCCCCACCCCCCACACCAACCCCCCTCTCCGAACCATCTAGTCTGTGATTGGCTGGAGTGGTTTGTATTTTGTTGCCTGTCCTGTGCCTGTAGTGTTTGACGTGTACGACCCATGTGTTATCTCCCGAGACGGGGCTTCTTCACCTTGTATTCGTGGGTGGGTGGGGTGGGGGGCTAGCAGATCAAGGCCTATGCCTATGATTTGAGACTAAAATGAAATCACATTGAAACCATACAGGAAGTCGTAGTGCACCTTTAAAAAACCACACTGGTTGTTTTTCAATGTTTTATTCAGTATAGTTACAAATCATCAACAGAGTTTATTATGAAATAGTGAGAAATGTCCAATGGCAAGAGTCTTCAACTAAGTTTTATTTTGTTAAACCAACAGACCAAAACGTAATGATATTCTATTTCTAATCAAATAAAACCTGCAAATCCTCCCGTTGGAGAAGCTGGAACTTTTATTGAAATATTTCAAAGTAAATCCATACTGCAGTACCTTGAAGGCAAGTTTTTACTACATTTCAGAAAGAAATGGAGCTTGAAAGGTAACCCATTTTCATGAATGCATAACCTTTTTCTTGTGTAAAAGTTGCAGGTCGAGATCAGGAACGGTTCGGGAAATGTCTCCTCGTTTGTGCATCCGAAACATGACTAGTCATCTGCTTAGAAGCGCAGAGTCATGTGCTGCTGCTTCTTTCTTTAGACCCGTCTGAAGCAACCCATGTCAGCAGTTTCTGCTGCCTCTACTCTTCTTTAAGGACTCTTTTAAAAAGTCAACAAACTGCAAGATTAAAGCAAGACTATGTAGATGTAATGCATGAATTCTCTCATAAATTAAAGTTGAAATCAAAAGCAATCCAATGTACCCTGTTACAGCTTTACTTGCACCGGTGCCCAGTGGAGACTAATGTTAATTAGACAGACAACTTGTGCTGTTATTAGTCCCGTATAACAGGACCGGGCTCCACAGCGCTGCGGAGAAAGGTCTGGCTGCTCCACACATACGTTGCAGGATAGGCGGACAACAATGCTCTGGGTTGTTTGCATTTCTTTAAACCAATCACAGTCACCCTCAGACGCAGCGACGGCGGCTCTGCTAAATAGTCTCGGAAGGAACTTGTTTTGGTGGAACATTTGCACCCCGCAATAGAAAAGGCCTCTTACAATATTAAAGTGCCCATATTATTCTCATTTGCAGGTTCATAGTTGTATTTAGAGGTTATAACAGAATAGGTTTACGTGGTTTAATTTTCCAAAAACACCATATTTGTTCTGCACATTGCTGCAGCAGCTCCTCTTTTCACCCTGTGTGTTGAGCTCTCTGTTTTAGCTACAGAGTGAGACATCTCACTTCTGTTCTATCTTTGTTGGAAGTTGCACATGCTCAGTACCTAGGTAAGGACTACTAGCCAGTCAGGAGCATGCTGACTGTACCTAGGTAAGGACTACTAGCCAGTCAGGAGCAGAGTATGAGGGTCCTGACTGTACCTAGGTAAGGACTACTAGCCAGTCAGAAGCAGAGTATGAGGGCCCTGACAGTACCTAGGTAAGGACTACTAGCCAGTCAGAAGCAGAGTATGAGGGTCCTGACAGTACCTAGGTAAGGACTACTAGCCAGTCAGGAGCAGAGTATGAGGGTCCTGACAGTACCTAGGTAAGGACTACTAGCCAGTCAGAAGCAGAGTATGAGGGCCTGACAGTACCTAGGTAAGGACTACTAGCCAGTCAGAAGCAGAGTATGAGGGTCCTGACAGTACCTAGGTAAGGACTACTAGCCAGTCAGGAGCAGAGTATGAGGGCCCTGACAGTACCTAGGTAAGGACTACTAGCCAGTCAGAAGCAGAGTATGAGGGTCCTGACTGTACCTAGGTAAGGACTACTAGCCAGTCAGAAGCAGAGTATGAGGGCCCTGACAGTACCTAGGTAAGGACTACTAGCCAGTCAGAAGCAGAGTATGAGGGTCCTGACAGTACCTAGGTAAGGACTACTAGCCAGTCAGAAGCAGAGTATGAGGGCCCTGACAGTACCTAGGTAAGGACTACTAGCCAGTCAGAAGCAGAGTATGAGGGCGTGCCTGACAGTACCTAGGTAAGGACTACTAGCCAGTCAGAAGCAGAGTATGAGGGTCCTGACTGTACCTAGGTAAGGACTACTAGCCAGTCAGAAGCAGAGTGTGAGGGCGTGCCCTGACAGTACCTAGGTAAGGACTACTAGCCAGTCAGAAGCAGAGTGTGAGGGCGTGCTATGCTAGCAGCTAGACTAGCATGTTGCAAATTGACAAGCGTTGGTCACAGACGTAAAGGCTGAACTACATTAGAGCTGTTTGGAGCAGTTTGTGAACAGTGTTTTGATGGTATGTACCTTTGCGGGGGGGGTGGGGGGGGGGACTTTGGGCTTTTTCACTTTGTAAACCTATACCATGCACCAAAAAGATATATAACACAATAAAGGAAAGGGGAAAAGCATAAAATGAGCACTTTATATTAAGTTAACTGTTACGGTACAGTAACGTTGAGCTATTTAAATGAGCTGATACATGGTCACACCTCATTATCTCTTACCAGTGTGTCTCCGTGTGGACCTCGTCCACAGCAACCCCACCAATCAGTCCCTTAACGTCCTACTTAAAGAGACCCTAAACATATTCTTTTAGTTTTTCATTGTACATTTTTAAAAGGGTCTTAAATCGGCAATGGCTGTTGTGTTTTTGCAGCTCTCAAATCTCTGGTGTGTCCTTGGAAGGACCATCAAGAAGAGTCTCCCGCTTGTAACTGCACCACGTGGGGGTGGTGGGGGAGAGAGATTGGGGGTGATTAAATGTTTTATTGTGATGAATGATCTTTGCAGCAGGTTTTCTTACCTTGTCTCTGCAAGCTGCTTTTAGAAAAAGAACCGAAAGGAACGGCCGCCAGAAAGGAAGGAAATCAATCTGAGAAGGTGACGGTTTGTTTGGGCAATAAAGTGTACAAATTTGTAGGCAATCCATCTATTAATTTCTCCCCTCGTCCATTCATCGCCTCCTCCCCTCCAACGCTCCATTCTCCCTCCAGTTACTTCCTTCCTCCATCCCTCCATCCCTCCATCCATCCATCCATCTCTGCCCTTCCCCTCCCTCCAGCAGTGTGTATGTCTGCTAACGGCTGTCAGGCGGCGGCGGCAGCGTTTTTGGCTGAGCTGCTGTTTGTGGATCTATTTCTGGGGGCATTTCAGCGGCGATAGGCATCTGGAGGAGACCAAATTAATTTTCCAGGTAGAGAGCGAGCGAGGGAGGGAGGGAGAGAGAGGGAGAGAGAGGGGGAGTGGGGGTAGAAGGAAGAGGAGGCGGAGGAGGACAGACTTCATAACTGACTGCACAAGTGCTCCCACTATCAGTACACTACAGCGACTCTGGAGAGGGAGATGATGGAGAGAAGGACGGGACGAGAGAGCCAGGCTGAGACTGGGGGGGAAACAACATCGGGGGAAGGGAGGAAAAGACAGGGTGGACATTAAAAACGGAGAGGAAGAGAAATGACATGCATGGTGTGAGGAAAATATGCGATAACGATGTTGAGTATTGCAAGAACGGTAGTACTCACGATAAATAAAGTTCCACTTCCAGGATTACTCAAAAGAAGGTCTCAGCCCTCAAGGTCTCGGTCTTGATATACTCTGGTCTTGGTCTTTAGGAGGTCTTGACTACAACTAGAGCCCGACAGAGACAGGATTTTTAAGGCCGATACTGATACGAATATTTGGTTATTTAGAAATACGATATGCTGATATATCGGCTGATATAGTGTATTTAAAAAAAAAACGAACTAAACTAAAATAATATGACAATAATTTGTTTTATTGTCACAACAGAACATCAAAATATATTAAAGTTCTGATAATAAAACGTATAAAAATACAAACTTAAAATATGAAACTTAAAGTCCTTTTAAACAAAAAAACACATTAACAAAAAACGATCAGTGCTGCCAACAGGGACGTTGTAGAGCGTCCTCTGGTGGACAGACTATGCAACGCCATCACTAACAGGGACGTTGTAGAGCGTCCTCTGGTGGACAGACTATGCAACGCCATCACTAACGGGGACGTTGTAGAGCGTCCTCTGGTGGACAGACTATGCAACGCCATCACTAACGGGGACGTTGTAGAGCGTCCTCTGGTGGACAGACTATGCAACACCATCACTAACAAGGACGTTGTAGAGCGTCCTCTGGTGGACAGACTATGCAACACCATCACTAACAAGGACGTTGTAGAGCGCCCTCTGGTGGACAGACTATGCAACGCCATCACTAACAGGACGTTGTAGAGCGTCCTCTGGTGGACAGACTATGCAACGCCATCACTAACAGGGACGTTGTGAGAGCGTCCTCTGGTGGACAGACTATGCAACGCCATCACTAACAGGGACGTTGTAGAGCGTCCTCTGGTGGACAGACTGCAACGCCATCACTAACAGGGACGTTGTAGAGCGTCCTCTGGTGGACAGACTGTGCAACGCCATCACTAACAGGGACGTTGTAGAGCGTCCTCTGGTGGACAGACTGTGCAACGCCATCACTAACAGGGACGTTGTAGAGCGTCTGGTGGACAGACTGTGCAACGCCATCACTAACAGGACGTTGTAGAGCGTCATGGTGGACAGACTATGCAACGCCAACATATAAAATGGTTGACCGTCCGCTTGATTTTTTAATATTCATTTATCAGAATCATTTATTTGTCATTATAAATTATTATATATATATTTTTTTAATCGTCCATTATAAATACCGATAGATTGGGAAATGCCTAAAATCGGCCTATAATATCGGCCTATAATATCGGCCCGCCGATATATCGGTCGGTCGCTGGTCACCACTGATTAAACGAGTGACAGTTCCATTTTAAAGTAGTTTTCTACTCTCGTATTTTCCTTCAAGTGTGTCGTTCGCGATACGTCGCAGCTTTTTGCAATGTGCTTATTGCGCCAGTTGATAGCGTGATAATGATAAGACGATTATTACACAGTATAATAGTTATTAAAATAAAAAAGGCTAAGATTAAATGGATCGATACGACTTGGAATTACATGAACTGGAACACAGAAATCATTGAGACTTTCCCAGAGATCAGCTTGGACTGACATGACTGAGCTGGAGGGAAAGGAGAAGGAGAGATGGTGTGGAGACAGCGAGGGATGGGATGGAGGACTCACCTTGACCTGATTGGCTCGCGCCAGCGGATGACTGTTGAATCAACCCCCTCTTCTCTTCTCTCTCCTCCGCAGGCGGCATAAGAGCCTCTTAAAGCCTGCAGGAGGGCTTGGTTTGCTAGAGGAGGCAGGCGGGTGGGAACACCTGTCTCATTGCACGCCGTGTGTGTGTGTGTGTGTGTGTCTATGTGTCTGTGTGTCTGTGTCTGTGTGTCTGTGTGTGTGTGTGTGTGTGTGTGTGTGTGTGTGTCTGTGTGTCTATGTGTATGTGTCTGTGTGTGTGTGTGTGTGTCTGTGTCTATATGTGTGTGTGTGTCTGTGTCTATAAATGTGTGTCTGTGTCTATATATGTGTGCGCGCGTGTGTGTGTGTGTCTGTGTCTATATGTGTGTGTGTGTGTCTGTGTCTATAAATGTGTGTCTGTGTCTATATATGTGTGCGTGTGTGTGTGTGTGTCTGTGTCTATATGTGTGTGTGTGTGTGTCTATATACGTGTGCGTGTGTGTGTCTGTGTCTATATATGTGTGTGTGTGTCTGTGTCTATAAATGTGTGTCTGTGTCTATATATGTGTGCGCGCGTGTGTGTGTGTCTGTGTCTATATGTGTGTGTGTGTGTGTGTCTATATACGTGTGCGTGTGTGTGCGCGTGTGTGTGTCTGTGTCTATAAATGTGTGTCTGTGTCTATATATGTGTGCGCGCGTGTGTGTGTGTGTGTCTGTGTCTATATGTGTGTGTCTGTGTCTATATGTGTGTGTCTGTGTCTATATATGTGTGTGTGTCTATATATATGTGTGTGTGTCTATATATATGTGTGTCTGTGTCTATATATGTGTGTGTGTCTATATATGTGCGCGCGTGTGTGTGTGTGTGTGTGTGCTTGTGATTTCAAAGCGATTAATACCCCAACAACAGCACAGTTGGTAGACATGACAACGGTCTCTAAACACCACATTTCTTGTACTACAACAGTATTTTCATTCATACATAAAGCACACATTTCCAAGCGAATGTATTCAGGATTATCATATTTGTGTGTTTTGTGGGTTGAAGGCAGCTGACTTAGTCTTATGTTGGATGGGGCTGGGGCGGTATGGATTGGGTCCCGAGGGGTGGCCTCTCGTCTCTAAGCAACCTATGGCGCCATTTTGGTGTTACCAAGCCTTCTCCTGCAGCTAGCATTCTACTGTAAAACTCAAATACAGTAGAGTGTTACTGTGAAATCTAAAGGAAATAACTGAGATTTCAGATATTATTGACAGCGTTTGTTTAGAAAATCTTGAATCCACGTGAGACCACATCATCAGCCGTGGCGGGGTGGCTCAGTGGTACGGAGGGCACATGTACTTGGAGGTTTGTGGCTCGCAGAGGTCCAGGGTCCGGATCTGACCTGGGACGATTTTCCTGCATCTCTCCTCCTTCTCACTTAGCTGTTCTGTCCATTAAAGGTGGAAAAGCTCGCCCTCCCACCAAAAACCAATCAATGAATCCATGTCATTACCGCGGCAGACGATGTTTTTTTCTGATTTATTTGTCACTTTTTAAAATGTTTTGGCACTTTTTCTAATTTATTTGTCACTTTTTCCGATGTTTTGGCGCTTTTTCGGATTTATTTGTCACTTTTCCGATGTTTTTGGGGCTTTGATTTATTTGTCACTTTTTCCAGATTTTGGCACTTTTTAAAACCTGAGCTGGTTTATAACAGGTTTTACGCTTATCTCTGGAATTCATGGTCAACAAACCTCATTTATATCAAATTGTACATACATTTTTAGTCAAAAAGGCAGAAACTATGAATTATTTGGACTAATAGTTAAGATCAGAGGATGTTGAGTGGATCTCAGATGGTAGATGTCAGAGTTTAGTCCGCATACTGTTTTGAAACCATTAAAAAAAAAAGATTCAAATGCTAAAAGATTCAATAAAACACCCAAAAATTCTATGAAAGTAACATTAATGTCACACTGAAGCACGTTGTATGGAATCATCAATGTTATTTTGGGCAATTTGGTTGAATGAAATCCATATTTCGCTATAAAAACACTTAAAAACGGGTCAGTTTGACCCGAGGACAACGAGGATAAGAGGAGGAAGAAGAAAGAGAGAGAGAGAGAGAGAGAGAGAGAGAGAAGCAGACTGTGGCATTGGCGAACTTTCAGAAACAGAAAAACCACAAAGCACAAAGTTGGCTTTGTCTCCAAACACCTCCCTCCCTCTCTCCTTCCCTCCCTCCCTCCCTCCTTTCCCTCCCTCCCTCCCTCCCTCCTTTTCCTTTCTTTCTTTTTCCTTTCCTTCCCTCCCTCCTTTCCTTTCTTTCTTCCTTACTTTTCTCCCTCCCTCCTCCTCCCTCCCTCCCTCCCTCCTTTCCTTTACTTTACTTTCTTTCTTTCTTTCTTTCTTTCCTTCTTCTTCCTTCCTTCCTTCCCTCCTCCCTTCCTCCCTCCCTCCTTTT